>JAWQEG010003855.1:80000-117500 GCA_033782935.1 Petrolisthes cinctipes | reverse complement strand
AGGGGTAACTGGGGACTCCTGGACCAACGCCTCGCTCTCCTGTGGGTCCGAAGACACGCCCCATCGTTCGGAGGCTCCCCAACTAACCTGGTTCTCATGGGGAACTCTGCTGGGGCCGCTTCGGTTTTACTCCATCTTGTTTCACCTCTCTCAAAAGGTAGGTTAGGTTAGAGAGAGAGAGAGAGAGAGAGAGAGAGAGAGAGAGAGAGGGGGGGGGGAGATGTGTATGTGTGTGTGAGAGAGAGACAGAGAGAGAGAGAGGGAGAGAGAGAGAGAGAGAGAGAGAGGGGGGGGGGGAGATGTGTATGTGTGTGTGAGAGAGAGACAGAGAGAGTGGGGAGGAGAGAGAGAGACTGCGTGTGTGTATGTGTGTGAGAGAGAGAGAGAGAGAGAGAAAGAGAGTGGGGAGAGTAGGGAGAGAGAGATACTGTGTGTGTGTGTGTGAGCGAGACCACCGAGATACTCTCTCTCTCTCTCTCTCTCTCTCTCTCCTCTCTCTCTCTCTCTCGGAAATCGAAAAAATACGGGTAATTAATTCTCTCTCTCTCTCTCTCTCTCTCTCTCTCTCTCTCTCTCTCTCTCTCTCTCTCTAAAAATACAAGTAATTAATTCCTAACTTAATTAAAGGGATATTTTTTTATTATTTTTTACCTGAGAGAGAGAGAGAGAGAGAGAGAGAGAATTAATTACTCGTATTTTTCGTTTTGTGTGATGAGAGAGAGAGAGAGAGAGAGAGAGAGAGAGAGAGAGAGAGAGTGGAGAGGGAGAGTGGTTGAGTGAGAGGAGTGGGGGTATTAGTATCATTATCATTAATTATGTATTATTATTATTATCATTATTTGATTATTATTATTATTCTTTCTTATCTCTCTCTCATTTCATTTTATCCTTCTCCTCTCTCACTCTCACTCACTCCACATCACATCACTCTCTCTTTCTTCCTCTTACATCATACACATCCACCCTCTCACCACCCTATCTCTCTCTCATTCTCTCTCACACACCCTTCCCCCCCTCTCTCTCTCTCTCTCACCCCCCCCCCCCTCTCTCACTCTCTTCTCATTTTCCTTCTCGAAAAAAAAAATACGAGTATTAATTCTCTCTCTCTCTCTCTTCTCTCTCTCTCTCTCTCTCTCTCTCTCTCTCTCTCTCTCTCTCTCTCTCTCACCACCTTCTTCACCCACTTCTTCAGGATTATTCAGCCGTGCCGTGGCGTTGTCCGGGGTGTTCACTGGCGCCCTGGTCACTGCAGAAGAGGCCCTTACACTTCGCAGGGCGCCTCGCTACTGACGTGGGATGCCCTACGGAATCAACACATGCCCTGGTGGACTGTCTGAGAACTACACCTGCCGAGAAGATTAACAAGGTACTTTCTCACACTTTCACACTATTTCGCACACTTTCGCACTCTAATTTTTCCGCACACTTTCACACTATTTCGCACACTTTCACACTCTAATTTTTTCGCACACTTTCACGCACTAATTTTTTCGCACACTTTCACGCACTAATTTTTTTCGCACACTTTCGCACACTAATTTTTTCGCACACTTTCGCACTCTAATTTTTTCGCACACTTTCGCACTCTATTTTTTCGCACATTTTCACACACTTTCACACACTAATTCGCACATTTTTTTCACACTGATTTTCACACACTAATTCGCACATTCACACACTAATTCGCCACATTTTCTCACACTGATTTTCACACACTAATTCGCACATTTTCTCACACTCTCACACACTAATTCGCACATTTTCTCACACTCTCACACACTCTCTCACACGTCTGAGAACTACACCTGCTGAGAAGATTAATAAGGTCTGGTAACACTTTTTTCAATAAGGTTTGGTAATAACTGATTTTTATATATATATACACTTTTTCGCACACTAAATCACACTTGCTTACTTTCGCACACTTTCGCACACTAAGTTATTCGCACACTTTCGCACTCTAATTTTTTCGCACATTTTCGCACACTATTTTTTTCGCACACTTTCACACTAATTTTTACGCACACTTTCGCACTCTAATTTTTTTCGCACATTTTCGCACGCTAATTCGCACTTGCTTACTTTCGCACACTTTCACACTCTAATTCGCACATTTTCACACTCTAATTCGCACATTTTCTCAATGCACTGATTTTCACACACTTTCACACACTTGCTTACTTTCTCACACTGATGTTCACACTCTCACATACTCTACTATCGCTGACTCACTCTCACTCACTCACACACTCTTATAACACTAATTCACACACTCTCTCACACTTTCACACACTCTTATACACTAATTCACACACTCTCTCACCTTTCACACTCACACACTCGCCCACATTATAATACTAATTCACACTCTCACTCTCACACACTCTCTCACACTTTCACACTCACACACTCGCCCACATTATAATACTAATTCACACTCTCACTCTCACACACTCTCTCACACTTTCACACTCACACACTCGCCCACATTATAATACTAATTCACACTCTCACACACTCTCTCACACTCTTGCTTACATACTTTTTCACACTAATTGGTAACATTGATTTTTCACACATTATCTCACACACTTGCTTACTTTCTCACACTTTCACACTCTCACATTCTAATAATACTGTGATTTATACTCTCTCACACTTTCACACTCTCACTGTGATTTATACTCTCTCTCTCACACTTTTACACTCGAATTCACTCTCTCACACTTGCTTACTTTCTCACACTGATTTATTTTCACACTTTCACACACACACACACACACACCAATTCACACATTTTCACACACTCTATTATCGCTGACTCACTCTCACACTCTCTCACACTGATTTCTATACACTTTCTCACACACTCTTATAACACTAATTCACACACTTGCTTACTTTCTCACACTCTCACTCTAATTTACACATTTTCACACATTTTCTTACTTTCTCACACTAATTCACACATTTTCACACTCACTTACTCTCACACTAATTTTCACACACTTTCACACACTTGCTTACTTTCTCACACTAATTCACACAAGAATGTCGGTGGTATTTACGATGGTAGTATTTACTATGGTGTGGTGTTTACGATGGTGTGGTATGCAAGAATGTCTGTGGTATTTACGATAGTGTGGTATGCAAGAATGTCTGTGGTATTTACTATGGTGTGGTGTTTACGATGGTATGGTATGCAAGAATGTCTGTGGTATTTACGATGGTAGTATTTACGATAGTGTGGTATTTACAATGGTGGTATTTACGATAGTGTGGTATGCAAGAATGTCTGTGATGTTTACGATAGTGTGGTATGCAAGAATGTCTGTGGTATTTACGATAGTGTGATATGCAAGAATGTCTGTGGTATTTACGATAGTGTGGTATGCAAGAATGTCTGTGGTAATTACAATGGTGGTATTTACGATGGTATGGTATGCAAGAATGACTGTGGTATTTACGATACTGTGGTATTTACAATGGTGGTATTTACGATGGTGGTATTTACGATGTTGTGGTATACAAGAATGTCAGTGGTAGTATTTACAATGGTAGTATTTACGATAGTGTGATATGCAATAATATCTGTGGTAATTACAATGGTGTGGTATACAATAATATCTGTGGTAGTATTTACGATGGTAGTATTTACGATGGTGTGGTATGCAAAAACAATAATATCTATGGTAATTACAATGATACGTTCGGTTCGGTTCGGTTCGCATTATTATTATTATTATTATTATTATTATTATTATTATTATTATTATTATTTCACCCCCTCTCTCTCTCACACACACACCCTCTTCCACCCATCACTCTCTCACACACACCCTCTTCTCCCCATCACTCTCTCTCTCACACACACCCTCTTTACCCCATCACTCTCTCACACACACCCTCTTACCCCCATCACTCTCTCTCTCACACACACACCCTCTTCCCCATCTCCATCTCTCACACACACACCCTCTCCCTCATCACTCTCTCACACACACACCCTCTTCCCCCCATCACTCTCTCTCTCACACACACCCTCTTCCCCCCATCTCTCTCTCACACACACACACACACACACCCTCTTCCCCCCATCTCTCTCAACTCATTCTCTCTCACACACACACACACCTCCTCCTCCTCCCCATCTCTCTCACACACACACACACACCTCCTCCTCCTCCCCATTACTCTCAACTCATTCTCTCTCACACACACACACACACCTCCTCCTCCTCCTCCCCATCTCTCTCTCTCTCACACACACCCTCTTCCCCCCCATCACTCTCTGTCACACACACACACACACACCTCCTCCCCATCACTCTCTCTCTCTCACACACACACACACCCTCTCTCTCACAAAGGTATACGGAGCGAATAACGTACAAGACGGACTTTGGCTCGCCTTCGCACCGGTAGTGGAGGGCGTGACAGTGAGAGATGCATTCCTACCGTGGCCACCAATACGGGCACTAGAAGCAGGTCGTATGGCTCGGGTACCACTCCTTATGACACTAACTAAAGATGAGGTCACCATATGGTTTCGGAACAGTGAGTCGAATGAATCAATTAATTTATTATTGTTGTTATTATTGTTATTGTTTTTGTTGTTATTATTATTGTTATTGTTGTTATTATTATTGTTATTGTTGTTATTATTATTATTGTTATTATTATTATTATTGTTATTGTTATTATTGTTATTATTATTGTTATTATTGTTATTATTATTGTTGTTATTATTATTGTTATTGTTGTTATTATTGTTGTTGTTATTATTAAATTACTTATAGGTGAATTATTTAATGAATTTGGTGAGTAGACTATACAGTGATTATTATTATTATAATGTGGATACTCATCTTTTGGAAAATAATGAAGCCTTATAAGTGTGGTTGGTTGGGAAGCTAACAAACCAATACCACTGTGGAATCAACCCCTTATCTCTACTATCAATCTTATCTTACCTATTCAATATTTTCTCTCTAGTCAAATTATTGTCTATTATAATTTCTCTAATTAATTTAATATAAATCAAATTATTGTCATTATAATTTCTCTAATTAATTTAATATACATCAAATTATTGTCAATATAATTATAATTTATCTGATTAATTTTAATATACATCAAATTATTGTCAATATAATTATATTTTCTTTAATTAATTTAATATACATCAAATTATTGTCAATATAATTATAATTTCTCTAATTAATTTTAATGTACAGTCGGCGAAAAAAAGTTTCGTTACCACCCCTATGTTAATTTTAACCTGGGTAAGCGGTGTAGGGTTGGTACTCCACCCACTGGGCAGCTGGTGCCTCGTGTCATCCGAGACGAGTATTGTCTTCGCCCCGGCCAATAATATGCGGGCCGCGGCAATGACAACTTTTTTATAATAAGAGTTCTTGAACACTCTAAATTTAATTTAAAATCAGCTAAACCTTTGATATTTAACTATTCATTATTAAACATAAGGAAATACGTTTGAGTATTTTAGAACAAGAATAACCGTGAAATACCCAGAAAAAATAGCACTGGGTGAAAGGACATCATTCCTACTTCCCTGCCCATGAGACACTGAGGAACACTGACGGTGACGGAGGTATATAAGACACTCATGTCACACCTCACTCCCCAGTCAGGCCTACCAACATTACATCACACTGTTAAAAGGATGGTAACGAAACTTTCTTTGCCGACTGTACATCAAATAATTGTAATTATTTTTTCTATTAGTCACCGTAGTGTACAGTTGGGGAACAAAGTATCTGAAAACCGTTAGCGGCTTCTGGTAACACTGTCAGAGAGAGAGAGAGAGAGAGAGAGAGAGAGAGAAAGAGAGTGAGTAAAACACGCACACACACACACACACACACACACACAGAGAGAGAGACACACACATACACAGAGAGAGAGAGAGAGAGAGATACACACACACACACACACACACACACAGAGAGAGAGAGAGAGAGAGAGAGAGAGAGAGAGAGAGAGATACACACACACACAGAGAGAGAGAGAGAGAGAGAGAGAGAGAGAGAGAGAGAGAGAGAAGCAAACATCAAAATACTTTCTCTCAGTGATATGTTTACCTTTGGGGCTGTTACCAGAAGCTACTAACAGTGTTTAAATACATTATTCCCCAACTGTACAGCCACAATCAAATATCCACCAACACTTTCCTTTCATCGTAGTAAATATCTTGTTAATAAAGAACAACACGTGTATAATTTTGCAGCACCTCATAATAATAATATCCACCCACACTTTCCTTTCATCGTAGTAAATAATTATCTTGGTAATAAAGAACAACACGTGTATAATTTTGCAGCACCTCATAATAATAATTGAGGGGGTTGAGTTGACGTAAGGTATCGTTGTATGATTATATTTTGATATTTGCACGATGGAAGGAAGGTGTCGGTGGTTATTTGATTGTGGCTGTACATCAAATTTTCTTAAGAGGAACTGAACTTGTGTTAGTTGTGTATTTAGTGATTCATTGTGTGTTCGTCTCAGGGCAGGACAACATAAGCCTTGGTAATGCTGAAAAGTGGATAGATATGTTGATGCGACAGAAGTACCCCAAGCTACACCAGAGCTCCCTTGCTTCCGTTATGCATGCCATCCGTGCTGCGTACCTCTACACCCTCGGCTACCACCCCAACGCTACCACCACCCCCGCCCCGCTGCCCACATTGGACCCCCCGCCCCCGCGACGACACAGTAAGGAAGAGAGTTTTGTGTACAGTCTGGAGCATTTGTATCCCACCGCTGCCACCATTGTTACTGAGTCCGTGGCCCCTTCCTCGGCGTCCACACCGGTCCCCTCGGTGTCAACACTGGCCCCTTGGTCTGTTGCCGCCACCACCTCTCCAACCAATCCCATGGCTCCACTTGACAACACTGAAGGCTCCACTACCACCACCACTGCCACCACTTCAGAGAAAAAGCTCATGGTCCCTATAAAGACCATTTCTGATGTGAGTTAAACTAGCGTCAATTAAACCAGGCTACAATTTAATGTTCCCTATTTTTTTTTTTTTTTTTTAGCAAATATACGTCCAAATTATTGTGCTTATAAAATGTAGTCAGTCATAATTATTACAGCTACACAGTTGTTATTTTTTTTAGCAAATTTACGTCCAAGTTACTGTGGTTATAAAATGGAAGTCAGTCATGATTATTACAGTAACACAGTTGTTATTTTTTCTTATCTGACCTGCCTAAGAAATCTTTTGGTTAATAATGTAAACAATGATTACAACTCCTACTTTCTATCTTGTACTAAAATATTATGTTGAATGATAATAATGTTGCAAGGTGTGTGTGTGTTGATACTAATGTTGCAAGGTGTTTGTGTGTGTTGATACTAATGTTGCAAGGTGTGTGTGTTGATACTAATGTTGCGAGGTGTGTGTTGATACTAATGTTGCAAGGTGTGTGTTGATACTAATGTAGCAAGGTGTGTGTGTACCTAAGAAATCTCTCTGTGTGTGTTAATACTAATGTTGCAAGGTATGTGTGTGTGTTGATACTAATGTTACAAACTGTGTGTGTGTATGTGTGTTACAGCTGATCTCTGACTTGGGGTTACGTGTGCCCTGTGTGGAGGAGGCAGCATTACTCAGCAATTGGACCACACTATACCTTGCTGAGTTCTCCTACGCCTCACCCGATGACGTCAGAGTCGGCAACCAGAAGTGGATAGGTTAGTTGGTACATGTACTAATGGGATAAGTAGGTTTGTTGGTACACATACTAATGGGATAAGTAGGTTTGTTGGTACACATACTAATGGGATAAGTAGGTTAGTTGGTACATGTACTAATGGGATAGGTTAGTTAGTACACATTCTAATGGGATAAGTTAGTACAGTCGGCAATAAAAGTTTTGTTACCACCCCTACGTTAATTTTAACATGGGTAAGCTTAGTAGGGTTGGTACTCTGCCGACTGGACAGCTGTTGGTACCTCGTGTCATCCCAGACATCCGTGACGGGTATTGTCTTCACCCCGGCCGGTAATACTCGGGCCCAGGCACGGACAACTTTTTTATATCAAAAGTTTAGCTAATTTTAAATCAAATTTTGAGTGTTCAAGAACTCTTACTATTTAACTATTCATTATTAAACATAAGCAAATGCGTTTGAGTATTTTAGAACAAGAATAACCGTGAAATATCCAGAAAAATAGCACTGGGTGAAAGAACGTTCGTGTTAGAGAGAGAAAAAAAAAATATATATAATCTACTGTGTATACTTTTGGAGGAATCAAGATGCTCCAATCAGTAATATTCTCACCACTCAGGTTCCTACCACGAGAGCCAGAAAAAGTTCATGTTCCTCACCTGACCTAACTTAACCTAACCTAACCTCACTTAACCTAACCTGACCTAACCTAACATAACATAACCTAACCTCACTTAACCTAACCTAACCTAACCTAACATAACATAACCTAACCTCACTTAACCTAACCTGACCTAACCTAACCTAACCTAACCTGCCCTCACTTAACCTAACCTAACCTAACCTAACCTAACCTAACCTAACCTAACCTATTTCCTCACCTAACCTAACCTAACCTAATTTTTCTTCAATTAACCTAACCTAACCTGACCTGACCTAACCTTTCTTCACTACTCAGGGTCTTACCACGAGAGCGACCTTCAGTTTGCCTTCGGTCTGCCCTTCCTCGGGTTAGTAAATACCCTTAGAGCGCCCTTGGACCGTTCTGTGGCTGCTGCCCTTATGAAACTCCTCGTGTCCTTTGCAAAATATGGGTGAGTCGTAGTGGTGTGTGTGTGTGTGTGTGTGTGTGGTAGTGGTGGTAGTGTGTGTGTGTGTGTGTGGTAGTGGTGGTAGTAGTGTGTGTGTGTGTGTGTGTGGTAGTGGTGGTGGTGGTAGTAGTGTGTGTGTGTGTGGTGGTAGTGGTGGTGGTAGTGTGTGTGTGTGTGGTAGTGGTGGAGATGGTAGTAGTGTGTGTGTGGTGGTAGTGGTGGTGGTGGTGTTGGTAGTAGTGTGTATGGTAGTAGTGTGTGTGTGTGTGTGGTAGTGGTGGTAGTAGTGTGTGTGTGTGTGGTAGTGGTGGTGTGTGTGTGTGTGTGTGTGTGTGGTAGTGGTGGTGGTGGTAGTAGTGTGTGTGTGTGTGGTAGTGGTGGTGTGTGTGTGTGTGTGTGGTAGTAGTAATAGTAGTAGTAGTAGTAGTAGAGAGAGAGAGAGTCTGCGTGTTTTTTAGCAACACACAAAATTGATGTTATATTTGATAATTATGTGTGTGAGAGGAACTGTGTGTGTGTATGTGTGTGAGAGAGGAACTGTGTGTGTATGTGTGTGAGAGGAACGGTGTGTGTGAGAGAGAGAGAGGAACTGTGTGTGTGTATGTGTGTGAGAGAGGAACGGTGTGTGTATGTGTGTGAGAGAGGAACTGTGTGTGTGTATGTGTGTGAGAGAGGAACGGTGTGTGTATGAGAGAGAGAGGAACTGTGTGTGTGTATGTGTGTGAGAGAGGAACGGTGTATGTGTGTGAGAGAGGAACTGTGTGTGTGTATGTGTGTGAGAGAGGAACGGTGTGTGTGTGAGAGAGAGAGGAACTGTGTGTGTGTATGTGTGTGAGAGAGAGAGGAACTGTGTGTGTGTGTGAGAGAGAGAGAGAAACTGTGTGTGTATGTGTGTGAGAGAGGAACGGTGTGTGTGTATGTGAAAGAGAGAGGAACTGTGTGTGTGTATGTGTGTGAGAGAGGAACTGTGTGTTTGTGTGTGTGTGTGAGAGAGAGAGAGGTAGAGAAAGTGTGTGTGTGTGTGTGTGTGTGTGTGTGTGTGTGTGTTATATTGCACTTATAATTAATGTGTGTGTGTGTGTATGTGTGTATTTACAGAGTTCCCGAGGTGGGTGGTGGTGTGGAGTGGCCTGCATACGAACAAACTCACCCAGTACATTTACAAATATCGGCTAACATCACTTTGGGGTATAACCTTGTCAAACAGAGGTAAGGTTAGGTTAGGTTAAGATGGATTAGGTTAGGTTAGGTAAGGTAAGGTAAGGTTAGGTTAGGTTAGGTTAGGTTAGGTTAGGTTAGGTTAGGTTAAGATGGATTAGGTTAGGTTAGGTTAGGTTAGGTTAGGTAAGGTTAGGTTAGGTTAGGTTAGGTTAGGTTAGGTTAAGATGGATTAGGTTAGGTTAGGTTAGGTTAGGTTAGGTTAAGATGGATTAGGTTAGGTTAGGTTAGGTTAAGATGGATTAGCTTAGGTTAGGTAAGGTAAGGTAAGGTTAGGTTAGGTTAAGATGGATTAGGTTAGGTTAGGTAAGGTAAGGTAAGGTAAGGTTAGGTTAGGTTAGGTTAAGATGGATTAAGTTAGGTTAGGTAAGGTAAGGTTAGGTTAGGTAAGGTAAGGTATAGTATATATACACACATACACACTTTCTCTACCTCACACACACACACACACACACACACACACACACACGAGTAAAGTGTGGACAAACTAATAATGTCCATAGCCAACACCTCCATTAAACTGTACTTCTATGGGTGGTAGTAATATCTGTAACAAAAACTATAATTAATAACTAATATATTTGAATATACTAATTACTCATTTCCACTTTGTGACAAGTTTACAGTTTTCATCAACTTATATTTGAGTTTGTGTTGTGTCATTCATTACACTCATAATAACGTCACAGTTAAGAAACTTTACATTTTAGTTGGATATTTAATTAGGTTTAATGATTGGTGGTTGGGAGTAGGGGGTGAATACACACACACACACACACAGAGGTATTTACGTACACACACACACATACAATAATACACACACACAAAATAATACTCACACGAACTAGAGTCTAACCACATGTACACACACACACACACACACAATAATACACAAAGGTGGCAGCTCGGGAGGGACACATACACACACACATAGAAAAACACAACAGTCAGATCAGCGACACAACTATAATAACACACACACACACACACACACACATGGGATGGGAATGGTTTTATATAATTATACAACAATGAAAGATGTTATGATGTTGAGACAAATATAGATATAGTATTATTTTTTGTTAAGGGGGTGCGGGTAGTAGGGGGACAGGCTGGGGGGGTTGGGGGTGCGGGAATAGGGAGACAGGCTTGGGGGGGGGTAGAAAGCCTGTCCCCTCTTCCGGCACCCCCCTAACACCTCCCCCCCCCCCAAGCCTGTCCCCCTACTCCCAAACTCCTCAAGACTGTCCCCCTATTCCCGCACCCCCCTAAACCCCCCCTCCCAAGCCTATTCCCGCATCCCCCTAAACAACCCCCCCAAGACTATCCCCCTATTCCCGCACCCCCCTAAACCACCCCCCCAAGACTGTCCCCCTATTCCCGCACCCCCCTAAACCACCCCACCAAGACTGTCCCCCTATTCCCGCACCCCCCTAAACCACCCCACCAAGACTGTCCCCCTATTCCCTCACCCCCCTAAACAACCCCCCCAAGACTGTCCCCCTATTCCCGCACCCCCCTAAACAACCCCCCCAAGACTGTCCCCCTATTCCCGCACCCCCCTAAACAACCCCCCCAAGACTGTCCCCCTATTCCCGCACCCCCCTAAACCCCCCCTATTCCCGCACCCCCCTAATTAATGATCGTGACCATAGTGGGTATATATGGGACTGTTGTTGTTGTTGTTGTTGTTGTTGTTGTTGTTGTTGTTGTATTGGTCAGGATACGTGCCCTTATTGGTGTTAATTAATATGTTGGTATGCCTGGTTGATTATAGTGGTGGTGGTGGTGGTGGGGAAATGTGTGTGTGTGTGTGTGTGTTGTAATTATATAGTGGTGGGGAAGTGTGTGTGTGTGTGTGTGTGTGTTGTAATTGTAACTTGTGTGTGTGTGTGTTGTAACTATAACTGTGTGTGTGTGTTGTAACTGTAACTTGTGTGTGTGTGTGTGTGTTGTAACTGTAACGTGTGTGTGTGTGTGTGTGTTGTAACTGTAACGTGTGTGTGTGTGTGTGTGTGTGTGTTGTAATTGTAACTTGTGTGTGTGTGTGTGTGTTGTAACTGTAACGTGTGTGTGTGTGTGTGTGTTGTAACTGTAACTTGTGTGTGTGTGTGTGTGTTGTAACTGTAACGTGTGTGTGTGTGTGTGTTGTAATTGTAACGTGTGTGTGTGTGTGTGTGTGTGTGTTGTAATTGTAACTTGTGTGTGTGTGTGTGTTGTAATTGTAACTTGTGTGTGTGTGTGTGTGTGTGTGTGTGTTGTAATTGTAACTTGTGTGTGTGTGTATATTGTAACTGTAACTTGTGTGTGTGTGTGTGTTGTAATTGTAACTTGTGTGTGTGTGTGTGTTGTAATTGTAACTTGTGTGTGTGTGTGTGTTGTAATTGTAACTTGTGTGTGTGTGTGTGTTGTAATTGTAACTTGTGTGTGTGTGTGTGTTGTAATTGTAACTTGTGTGTGTGTGTGTGTTGTAATTGTAACTTGTGTGTGTGTGTGTGTTGTAATTGTAACTTGTGTGTGTGTGTGTGTTGTAATTGTAACTTGTGTGTGTGTGTGTGTGTGTGTGTGTGTTGTAATTGTAACTTGTGTGTGTGTGTATATTGTAACTGTAACTTGTGTGTGTGTGTGTGTGTGTGTGTGTAATTATAACTAATGAATATGTATGTATGTATGTGTGTATATATTTTTCTCCCAGAATATCTAACTATATTATATATATATTTTTTTTTTTTTTTTTTTTTTTTTTTTTTTTTTGCAGATTATGCTTTTGGAAAAGTCTGGTACCCCTCCTAACCACATGGCCCATTCAGCCCCCCCAAGAAGATGGTGGTAGCCCCCCCAACAGTTCAGCCCCCCCCTCCACCACGAAGCCCCCAACTCTCTTTTTTTTGCTCTCACTTCTTCTCTCTTTCACACATAGGCCTATCACTTAGCTTGAGTCGATTTCTCTTTCGCACTCCTTTCTGCTCTCACTCCTCTCTTTCGCACTTCTTTCTGCTCTCACTCCTCTCATTCGCACTCCTCTCACTTCTCTCTTTCGCACTTCTTTCTGCTCTCACTTCTCTCATTCGCACTCCTCTCACTCCTCTCTTTCGCACTCCTTCTGCTGCTCTCACTTCTCTCTTTCTCACTCCTCTCACTTCTCTCTTTCGCACTCCTCTCACTCCTCTCTTTCGCACTCCTCTCACTTCTCTCTTTCACACTCCTTCTGCTGCTCTCACTTCTCTCTTTCACACATAGCTCTCTCACTTCTCTCTTTCACACTCCTTCTGCTGCTCTCACTTCTCTCTTTCACACATAGCTCTCTCACCTAGCTAGAGTCGATTACGATATTATTATTACTCTTAATTTCCTTCCTTCCTTCCTTCCTTTTTTGTTTTCTCACTCCTTCCTTCCTTCCTTCATTCATTCCTTCCTTACTTTCTTTTTGTTCTCGCTCCTTCCTTCCTTCCTTTCTTTTTGTTTTCTCTCTCATTTCTTCCTTCCTTCCTTCCTTTCCTTCCTTTCTTTTTTGTTTTCTCACTCCTTCCTTCCTTCCTTTCCTTCCTTTCTTTTTGTTCTCTCACTCCTTCCTTCATTCATTCATTCCTTCCTTTCTTTTTATTTTCTCTCTTTTCTTCCTTCCTTCCTTTCTTTTTATTTTCCCTCTCACTCCTTCCTTCCTTCCTTCCTTCCTTCCTTTTTTGTTTTCTCACTCCTTCCTTCCTTCATTCATTCCTTCCTTCCTTACTTTCTTTTTGTTCTCTCTCTTTCCTTCCTTCCTTCCTTTCTTTTTATTTTCTCCTTCCTTCCTTCCTTCCTTCCTTTTTTGTTTTCTCACTCCTTCCTTCCTTCCTTCATTCATTCTTTCATTCCTTTCTTTTTGTTCTATCTCTTTCCTTCCTTCCTTCCTTTCTTTTTGTTTTCTCTCTCTTTTCTTCCTTCCTTCTTTCCTTCCTTCCTTTCTTTTTATTTTCCCTCTCACTCCTTCCTTCCTTCATTCATTCATTCCTTCCTTACTTTCTTTTTGTTCTTTCTCTCTTTCCTTCCTTCCTTCCTTTCTTTTTATTTTCTCTCTCTTTCCTTCCTTCCTTTCCTTCCTTCCTTTTTTGTTTTCTCACTCCTTCCTTCCTTCCTTCATTCATTCCTTCATTACTTTCTTTTTGTTCTTTCTCTTTTCTTCCTTCCTTCCTTTCTTTTTTGCTTTTTCACTCCTTCCTTCCTTTTTATTTTCCCTCTCTTTCCTTCCTTCCTTCCTTCCTTTCCTTCCTTCCTTTGATTAAGATATTTACTGAATATTCCTTATGCAAGAATATATCCGTGGTGGTATTTACGATGGTGTACGATGGTGGTATAGTGTGTGTGTGTGTGTGTGTGTGTGTGTGTAGAGTACATACATACATACATACATACATATCACACCATCGTATAATTATACCATCTATGTTCTTGAATAAGGATCTTAATATTAGTCATCGTATTTACTATGAATAGACAAATATTTTTTTTTCATCATCATTTCTGGAATGAAAATAATATTAAATAAATAATAATAATAATAATAATAATAATAATAATAATAATAATAATAATAATAATAATAATAATAGATAATTAATAATAATAATAATAAATGAATAAATACAAATATTAAAAATAATGATAATAATAATAAAAATGAAAATAATAAATATAAAAATAATAATAATAATAATAATAATAAAAAAAAAAAATAATAAAATAAAAATTATAATAATAAAAATAATAATAAAATAAAATAATAAAATAAAAATAATAATAATAAAAATAATAATTAAAAAAATAATAATAATAATAATAAAAATACAAATATTAATAATAATTATAATAGGTGTTTTATTTATTGATGTTGAATATATTATTATAATGTGTTGTAGATAAATAATTACATATGTATATGTGCTGTGAAAAAAAAATATATATGATATTTACTATACAATATTGTTATTATTATTATTCCTATATATATATATATGATATAAAATATATAAAGTAGGTTATAATTATTATTTTTTAAGGTGGTAATTAATTCACTTTTGTTACATTGGAGTAACTTGATTCCTCCAAAGTATGCCAGGAAACAGAACCAATTTAACAAAAATAATGGTGTTCTGTTGTTGCTTGGAATAGTTTGGAGGAATCATTTGCTCCAGATTTACCATATAAAAATTAATTGGAGGCTTCTGCTGATTCCTCCAAACTATTTCTTGGCATACTTTGGGGGAATCAAGCCACTCCAATATTAATCCCAATAAATATATTAAATTTGGCGGGAAATGAGTTTGGCGCCATGACCACCAGGGGTACCAAATGCAAACAGTGTTGCCAGCTAAGAATAACCAAACCAAAAGCTATAAATATATTAACACATTATAATTTACAAACACATAAATTGCAATGATTGATATATTGTGCGTTAATATGATAAAAAAAAAAATATATATATACCAGTAAATATTTATCAGTGTTACCAAATTTAGCATAATTTTATGCTTTGAGCATAATTTGGCCCAAAATTATGTGTTTAGCATTTTTTCTAGCATAATTGATCTCTTAGCATAATTCTTAGCATAATCTAATATTACATTTAGCATATTTTGGGCATAGTTAGCATATTTTCACAGCAAGTCTAGCATAATTTCATAATGAGTATTTGGTAACACTGCCCCATTGACTCAAAACCAGTGATGCCAAGTATGGGGAATTTTTCCTATATATGAAGAATTAGAGGTAACAATGGAGAAATTATATAAAGAATGTGCAAGAGTAAATGGGGAAATTTCTACCAGACTAAATAAAAAAAGATGGTAAATGTGCGACTACAGTATCTTCAGGAATAAACAGGGAATTTTGAGGTAAACAGGGAAATTCTGATGTTGAAGTTGGGGAAATTTCGTGTCAAGCAGACCTGGCAACACTGACTGACTCAAAACAATAACAAACGTCAGCTGATCACGTCGGACCATCAACTTCACCAACATTCTTTACCAGTTTTTGTAATAATGTTTGTGTGTTCAGCATATGTGTGTATCCAGAGACACAGTAATCTTTCTACTACCTTTCATAGATATGTTAAGAAAGTTATACGAAAAATATATACGATAGAAAATTATTTAATGGACAAATTAACGAAGTGAAATTGATCCCCACCACCACCACCTGCGGAAAATATAATTATACGACAGAAATGGACAAATCAACGAAGTGAAATTGATCCCCACCACCACCACCTGCCTCACACACCTTGATGAGTCCATTCCACAGTGGTTGGTATTGGTTTGTAAGCACGCAAACGAAAGAATGCGGGTTTTTGTTAAAGGGCCCTTCTATTAGAGAAACAATCCTCTTTCAGCCGGGGGTAAATTTACAGAAGAACTGGGTTCACTATATTGTGTATTTTAGTATCATTACCCACTATTTTGGACCATTCTAAAACACTTTTATTCTATGGTGTTTCTTTCGGAGATGCCCCGTTTTCGAGATTTGCCCCGTTTTACAAACATAATTTGGAAATTAGTCTGACCTCAACTGACCTGACCTAACCTAACCTAGACAACATCAGACTACCGGGACCTAACCTGGGCAAACTACCGGGACCTAACCTGGGCAAACTACCGGGATATAACCGGTGTAAACTATCATAAGGTGTCTGGGACAAATTCCCAGGACCTAGCCGGATCTGGTAACACTGCGCGATCCTAGCCAAAAACCCAGTTATTCTGTAATAATACCCAGCCGGGCCCTTCTATATCATTTGAGCCGATTATTTCCTTTTTTCTCTTTTTTTTTCCTTTTTATACAATTTTCGGTAAATATTGAAAGAATTACCGTTATTGCGTACGGTTATCTACCTTCATTACCCACTTAATTAGACCATTCTAAGACTATTTTCTTCTATGGCATTTCCTCCACAAATGCCCCATTTCCCAGATAGGGCATATTCAAATGGGGCATTTTGAAATTAGCCTGACCTTACCTGACCTTACCTTACCTAACCTAGACCACAGCAGACTACCGGGACCTAACCTGGGCAAACTACCGGGAAATAACTGTGGTAAAGTACAGGAAATGACCGGGGCAAAATACTGGGACCTAGCCGGATCTGGCAACACTGCTACAAAACTGTAATTCTTTCAATAAATACCCAATTTTCTATTCCTAAAAATGTCTGTTACAATTTAAATGGCACACGCTTCCAATTGGTTTACACTCAGAAAGGATCTTGAATTTGCATATTTTCCATGTCATACGCTTGTTGGAAAAGATAGGTCTTTAGTCTTTTTCTAAATAGGTCCGAAATTGTGGTGTCCTTGAGTTCATTTGGGAGAGTGTTGTACAGTTGCGGTCAATAATAATCATCCACATATGGGTATCTCAAACAATTTACTATCTAATGTTTTTACGTTCACATAATTATGATGTTATTGTTTTAAGTAGTGTGTAGCTGCTTGTATTAAATTAAAAGATGGTAGTTAACATGTGTGTCTGTGTGTGTGTGTGTGTGTGTTATTGTTTTAAGTAGTGTGTAGCTGCTTGTATTAAATTAAAAGATGGTAGTTAACCTATTTATTGAAAAGTTTATCATCTAAGCAACAGAGGGAAGCTGTCAAACTTTTACGTGAGTTACCCCTATATGGATGATTATATTTGACCACAACTGTACAACTTTGGAGCAGACCTTCTAAATATTCTCTCGCCCAATTCACTGTTCACTCTGGGTTTAAATAACTTATGTTCATTTAAGACATTTCTGGTTGACGTAGGTATGAGTAATTTCACTAAGTGGTACCAAATGTTGTTTTAAGGAGAGGGTATAGTTTAGTCAGTTTTGGAGATAATGATTCCTCCAAGCTATTCCCAGCAACAGGCCACCATTATTTTTTTTTATTTATATGGTGCTGTTTCCTGGCATACGTTGGAGGAATCTAGGTGCTTCAATGTACCGAAAGTATACTCTCTCCTTAAGTATATAATTTGGATGTCCATATTTAATTGCATCAAAAGTTAAACAGCAAACTTTATAAATTATTGGAGCTTTGATTGGTAGAAAATGCAACCGAATCAGAGCAGGAGTTATTCTTTGCTGGTAAGATATGTTCAAAATTATTCTTGCAGACCTATTTATCTGAACTTGGAGCATCTTAAGGGACCCTGTGTTGTAGTAAGAAAATTGGAGATAAATGAGTCCTTCAAATATTACCACGAAACACACACACACACACACCTATATGGAAGGAGCTTGTTTCGTGGCGTGGTCAGTAGGAATCAGAAGCCTCCAATTATCATACACGAGCACAGGGTCCTTAAGAGATACATTTGGTAAATTGTAGTACAGTGTGTTGCAATAATTAATAATCAATATGTGTAAGTATGAAACTATGTACCAATTTTTTCAACGAGCTAGTATTAAGGTATTTTGTAATGTGGGCAATGTTTTTAAGATAGTAGTTGCAGGTCTTCACAACTGATTTAATTGGTTCTTTCATTTTTAGTTTCCTATCTATCAGTATTCCTAAATTTCTCACTTTATTTGATAGATTTATATGACTTCCATTTATTTCAATTTTTTCATGTATTACTAGTTTATCTAGGTTGCTTTTTTCCCCAATTATCATATATTCTGTTTTGTCTTGATTTAGTTTCAATTAATTTTTGTACATCCAATCATTTATTTTGTTCAAAACAAAATCAAGTGTGACCAACACACTGGGCTGATTCCACAGTGATATTAGTTTGTTAGCTTCCCAACCAACCACACTTGTAAGGCTTCATTATTTTAGGGTTGATTCCACAGTGATATTAGTTTGTTAGCTTCCCAACCAACCACACTTGTAAGGCTTCATTATTTTAGGGTTGATTCCACAGTGATATTAGTTTGTTAGCTTCCCAACCAACCACACTTGTAAGGCTTCATTATTTTAGGGTTGATTCCACTGTGATATTAGTTTGTTAGCTTCCCAACCAACCACACTTGTAAGGCTTCATTATTTTAGGGTTGATTCCACAGTGATATTTGTTTGTTAGCTTCCCAACCAACCACACTTATAAGGCTTCATTATTTTCCAAAAGCTGAGTATCCACATTCACAAAATCTATCCAATAGTTAGATGATAATGATCACTGTATAGTTTACTCACCAAATTCATTAAATAATTCTCCCAGAAGTCATTTACACGGCTAACATTCTTTCGTTTGCGTGCTAACAAACCAAAACAAACCACTGTGGAATCGACCCATAGTCAACATCCTCAAAACTTAAATAAAACTGAGTGTCATTTGCATACAGCTTAAGGGGATAGTATACTTTTGGTACATTGGAGTGTCATGATTCCTCCAAAATATACCAGGAAACAGGACCAGATGAACAAAAATAAATAATGGTGTCCTGTTGCTTGGAAAAATGTGTAGGAATCAGTTGCTCCAGATTTGCCAAAAGTGTAGTACCTACTTAAAATTTGGGTTACAGTGAAATGGTAATGGTGTGAAATGAATGAATGGGTTACCTTCAAACAGTTGGTCACCTAAAGAGCTATGGAGAGATTTCTTGAATAGATCTAGAGTAGTTGATCGGACTGAGCTAGAAGGCAGGCGGTTCCATTGACTTATAACGTGATGTGAAAACAAACGTTTCCTGATGTTGGTCTCTATGTGAGTAGGATAAATCTTAAAAGAGTGTCCTCTTGTACAGTCATGGTCAAAAATCCTGCAACCTGGTGAATAAAAGTGAGCTATTTGATTGAATTTTATGAACCAATATTGCACACACCAACAGCTATAGTTTGGGATCATTTTTCGAAGCCATCTCATTGGAAGGTGTTGCAGGACTATTGACCATGACTGTACCAGTAACACGAGCCAAGGTGAAAAGATCGCTGGATTTAATGGAAGACAAGTTATGAAATATTTTATAGCAGCAGATCATTATTATCTTGTCTCAGCAGTGTAATAATCCCTAATCCAAATCCAAATCACCCAAGTAAGTCAGACCCAGAAATTGATCCAATTAAATTCTAGTCATACCCACGGGGAATCGAACCCCGGACCAGAGAAATCTCAGGCGGTAATTCTACCGGGTAAGCCAAAGAAGTACTCCATTGGCGTAGCTTTCAAACTCCGTCTTTAACTCTCAGGTCCGGCCATTACAGCAGTCTCCCTTTAATGGAATACAAGCCCAAGGATTGTAGTCTGTCGGTGTATGAAAGATGTTGACGGCCTTGGACTTCTTTGGTCCATCTGTGCTGTACTGACTCTAGAAGTTTCAAGTCAGTCCTGTACCCAGTGTTCCAGACCGGAGAGGCAAAATCCAGAAGAGGTCTAATATCGCTAATGGGAAGAGTTTTCATAAAGTTAGGAGTGCAACAAATGGTAGATTTTAGTAGATTGGTTGCTACACCTCCAGCTTTGGCAGCACAGTCTCTAATATGAATGTGAAATTTTAGGTCTGTGTCCACTATGATACCAAGATCTTTACAAGAAGAGGCATTTTTGATGGGAGTACCATACAAGTGGTAGATTTGATTGGAAAGATGGCCGGAGCGAGATCTGGCAAACCACAGATGAACACATTGGTTTGTTGCAAATTTCAGTCCCCATGAATCTGAAATTTTGTTACTGAATGAGTGTAGCTTTGGAGGTTTGGTGATGTTGAACTGGAGTTGTGTGATAGGTAAAGTTTGATGTTATCCACAAATATCATATAGTTACAATTGAGTTGGTGTCCAATAAAGTTAATAAAGATGAGAAACATGATCGGTCCGAGTACGGAGCCCTGAGGAACACCACTCAGAACCGACTTTGCATGACTGGTTTGGCCATTGATGGAATCAAACATGGAACAGTTGAATAAGAAGCTTTGAATCTAAGATAAAAGATTCCCTGAAATTCCAATGAGAGCCAACTTGGCTAGTAAAATTTGATGATTTACTTTATCAAAAGCTTTCATATAATCAAACAGGATTAGATCAACTAGATGCCCTTGGTCATAGTGTTTAGTGATTGAGTCATAGGTAAGAATAAGCTGGTCTGAAACTGACCTGTTAGGTCTAAAACCAAACTGTTTGTCAGAGATGAGTTAGTTCACTTTGAGAAAGGTATAGAGCTCTTTACAAATGACTCGTTCCATGATCTTACAAGTGATTGGAGTAAGACTGATTGGGCGGTAGTTGAGTGGGACTTTTCGGTCGCCTTTTTTGTAGATAGGTATTACATTGGTAACTTTCCAAGCATTAGGTACCTTACCTTCATATAATGACTGCCTAAAAAGAATCCTGTATGGATAAGCCAGTACAGATGAGCACTCTTTCAGCAGGCTGGGTGGAGACCGTCAGGACCAGTTGTACTGTCGGTCTTCAGGAACATAAACAGGTTTTCTACGCTGGCATAGTCAGGTAATACATATGCTATGTTGTGTTGGCAGGTCTGGTGAGGTGCAGGGTTTGGAACAACTTACGGAGAGAAGACCGAGGAAAACTATTCCACAAAGATGGATGCCATGACCAGGGGATCATCAGTGAGATGGATACAAGTATATTAACTTAAATAAGAAAAGAAGGATGTTACATTATCCTTACTGTGTGATAAAATAATTAAAAAATGCAAAATATTAATTGAAGTCATTAAAAAATGCAAATTTACACTGGATTGGAAAGGTGAGAAAATTACAAGTTATTTTGATTATTATTAAGTAGGTAATTATATACTCTATTGCTGGTTGGTATTAAGATGTTTATAGCTTCTTTACCCACTAATTTATACCATTCCAAGACACTTCTCGGTAAATATCTATTATATTGCCAGTTGGTATTACAATGATTTTACTTTCTTTACCCACTAATTTAGACCATTCTAAGACTATTTTATTCTATGGCATTTCCTCCGCAAATGCCCCATTTCCAAGATAGGGTATATTCAAATTCAAATGGGGCATTTTGAAATTATCCTGACCTTACCTAACCTAACCTAGACCACTGCAGACTACCTGGACCTAACCTGGGCAAACTACCGGGACCTAACCACCCACTCATGCCAATTTTAAAACCTTCCTTCCTCCCTCCCATTTTTATACAACCCTTAGACTTTATCTCTTTCGCCATTTCCCTTGAGTAAGAGACATTATATATATATATTTTTTGTTTTTTCCACCACATTTGTTATTCTTTAGGTTTTTTTTTCAACACATTTGTTATTCTATAGAGTTGTTTTTTTCACCACATTTATTATTCTATAGTATTTTTTTTTTTCACCATATTTATTATTCTATAGTTGTTTTTTTCACCAAATTTATTATTCTATAGAGTATTTTTTTTTTCACCACATTTATTATTCTAGAGGATTTTTTTTTACCACATTTATTATTCTATAGGATTTTTTTTTTCACCACATTTATAGTAATTGTAATAGACCATAATTTTATACTTTTAGCCTTGTTATGTAATTTTATTTTATGGAAGAAGAAGTCATTGATTATTATTATTATTGTGGATGTACTGCAATGAATAGTTTACTAAGTGACTCTATGATTACAAAACAACAACAAACCTAATAATAATGTTGTATTGCAATGAATAGTTTACTAAGTGACTCTATGATTACAAAACAACAACAAACCTAATAATAATGTTGTATTGCAGTTACATAGTCTTACCTTTCCTCTTTCTCTATCCATCTTCTCAAATTTCTATGTAGGGGTAGACAGCTGTTTCTCTTCTCTCTATTTCACACACACACTGTCTGTCTGTCTCCTGTCATACACATCTCTATCACACACACATACACACACTGTCTGTCTGTCTGTCTCCTGTCATACACATCTCTATCACACACACACTGTCTGTCTCCTGTCATACACATCTCTATCACACACACACACACACTGTCTGTCTGTCTGTCTGTCTCATGTTGTTGTTGTTGTTGAAGTTCCTCAAGCTGTCTGGCCGAGCAGCCCCGAGCTCCTGAGGAAGGTCATGGCCTGAACCGGGCTTTCCCACAGTGCCCTCAGAGAGTGTATGTTGTGTTGTTGGCGAGTGTGGTTGTGTGCGTTGCAGTCTTCAATGATGTGTTTAATAGAATGGGGTGCTGTGTTACATCCTGGACAGGCATCCACAATGGCTCCATCCAGCCTCTTCTGATAAGTCAGAAGGGCCGGGTGATGGCCACACCGCAGCCTGGCCAGGTGGACTCTGTCCTCACGGGGAAGGGAGGATTCGGATGGGTGGATGTCAGGAGGTCGTGCATGCAGCTGAGTGTTATTTTTGAGTGTTTGGATGGATTGATGAGTGATTTGAGTATGGATGTGTTTCTGGAGATTGGTTTGGGGTGGGCAGGGTGTAAGAGATGATAGTATTTGTGTATGGTATCGTGTACTGGGTGTTGTTCCTTGGCATGTGTGGGTGTTGTGCCATGTAGTGTAGTGGATGGTGTGGGTTTGTGGAGGCTGCAGCAAGTGTTTGTGTGCCTCTCATGTCAAGGTGATCCTTGATTTTGAGGACTTTGGTTTCGTAGTGTAGGTGGTCTGTGGGTGTGGTAGCTGTGCAGCCTGTGATTGTCTTTAGGGCTCTGTTCTGTATGGTTTGAAGGGTGTTGTGATGAGTCTCAGTGAGGTTTGAAGCCCAGGCAGGGCTTGCATAATCCATCACTGATCGAATATATTGTTTGTATACTGTGGTTGTGGTTTCTTTGTTGTGTCCGAATGTTGTGCTGGCAAGTGATCTGAGGGCTTTAAGTCTTTGCATGCATTTGTTTTTGATGGTCGTAATATGTTGTTTGAATGTCATGGATGTATTGTATGTTATGCCAAGTATTTTGGGTGTGTGTGTGTGTGGTATAGGTGTGTTGTTTATGGTGAGGTGTGGTGTGTAGCGGTGTTCTGCGTTCCAGTTGGTGAGAAGGGTGACAGTTGACTTGGTGGGTGCTATTTTAAGTCTGTTTGTGGTGAACCAGGCATTGAGTGTGTTGAGGTAGGGTTGGAGGATGAGGGTGGCTGTGTCTGCGTTTCTGTGTGTACATGTGAGTGTTATGTCGTCTGCGTAGGAGGCTATGTGTATTTGTGGTGCCTGGGGTGTTGGTATGTCGTGCATGTATAGGTTGAAAAGGGTGGGTGAGAGAACAGAGCCTTGGGGGACACCATTGGTGAAATTTTTAATGTTAGATGACTGACCAGCAAATGTAACATGGGCTATTCTTCCTCCCAAGAAGCTGGCCAGCCATCTTTTGGTGTTATTATGCATGTTTGTGTTGTATATTTTGTTTGTGAGGTTGTGGCGGGGGATGGCATCAAATGCTTTACTAATGTCTAATGTAACTAAGAGTGTTCTGTGTGGGGGTCTATCTGAGTTGATGCCATCAAAAATTCTTTGTGTGAGGTCTGTAAGAAGGGTGTTTGTTGAGTGTAGCGGTCTGAAGCCATGTTGTGAAGATGCAAGGGGGATGTGTGGTGTGATTAGTTTAATGATGAGGCGCTCAGTGATTTTGGAGGGGGTACAAAGGAGGGTGATGGGACGGTGTGATGAGGGTAGTGTGGGGTCTTTATTTGGTTTGGGGATGGTGATAATGTTTCCATGTTTCCAGATGTTGGGTAGTGTGTTGTGTGAGTAGCTGTAGTTTGCTATGTTAGTGAGTGCTTGTATGCCTTGTGGTCCAAGGTGTTTAAGGTGTATGTTACTGATGTTGTCTGGACCACAGGCAGGTGAGTGTTTTATGTTGTGAATGATGTGATTTGTCTGATGATTTGTGAATGGTGTGTAGTCTGGGTCAGTGGGGAAACGTCTCTTGCGTCTAATGACTCGTCTGTCTTCAGGGTGAGGGTGAAGGTGGCTGACGTGCGAAAAATGTTGGATGAGTGTGTTTGCTTGTTGTTTGTTAGAGGGTATAGTGTCTGTTGTTGTGATGGCTGCATGTGATTGTGTAGTGTTGCTGTTGGACAGTGTGATGCTGTTTAGTGTTTTGTAGAGTTTGCTGGTGTTGGTTGTGTGGTTAAGTGTGTTGACAAAACTTTGCCAGTTAAGTGTTTTTTGTTCTTTAATTTTGTTGTTTATTTGTGTATTTAGTGCTTGTATTTGGTTTATTGTGTGTTGTGTAAGAGGAGTTGGGGATGTGTGTTTAAGAGTGTCACGTTGTTTGATGAGGTCTTGAATTTCTGTTGTGAAGTTGGGGTTGTGTTTTCTTCTGTTACCTCTAGGGATGTGCTGTTTGTCTGCGTTTTGTATAATTGTATTGAATTTTTGAACAGCTGTGTTGATGTTTGTGATGGGTGTACTGTTCAGTGTTTCGAAGTGTTGTTCTGTTTCCATAGTGAAGGTTTCCCAGTTGGCACTTTTGTAATTTGTGTATGTGTGTCTGTGGCCAACTGGGGTGATTCTTGTTTTAGTGGTGATTATGATTGGAAGGTGGTCAGAGCCTAGGGTTCTGACCACTCTCCATGATGTTCTGGGGGCGAGGTTGGGAGAGCAAAAGGATATGTCGGGAGAGGATGGTTGGAAGAGGGCTTGGTGAGGGATATGAGTGTGTTGATGTGGGTTGTTTAATGAGATGAGGTTGTCTGTTTGTGCAAGGATTTCAAGCCCTCTGTCTGTGTCGGGGTTGTTGACGTACCAGGCCGACGTCTTGGCGTTGAAATCACCACCCAGGATATTATTATAAGTTGGTTTCATTTCCACCTGTGTATGTATTAGCTATAGTGATGTTGTCATAAAATTTTAATGAAGGAGATGACAGATATGATATTATTGTTAATAATTTTGATATGGTAAAATACATACTGTGTTAATCTTTCATTATTAGGTTTGGTAAAAAATTATAAACTAATTAGGTTGTATATTTTGTTACAGAGTTGTGTAGTAACTAGAGTTGTACAAGAGACTTAACAACCTTCATTCCTTCCATTCAACAACAACAACAACAACAACACATTATTATTGGATATTGTGAGTATTTATGGAGTTACATGGGACCATATTCAACAACATTCATAGTGTTTACGATGGCTCCATGGTGTTTACGATGGTGTGGTATTGGTACAGTCCGCAGCAGAAATTCGTCCCACTCAGCTCGAGTGAGAGGAGGAGTCTGGTGATCTGGTAACACTGTATGAAAGTTGAAAATTATGGTTTAATTAAATGGCAAATGATCATTAGTATTTGCCATATAAACCATATTTTTCATCTCTCATACAGTGTTACCAGATCACAATCAAATAACCACCCACACTTTCCTTCCATCGTAGTAAATATCTTAATAATAAAGAACAGCACGTGTATGATTTTGCAGCACCTCATAATAATAATAATAATAATAATTGAAGGGGTTGAGTTGACGTAAGGTGATGTATGATTATATTTTGATATGATTACTGATTTATTTACAAGATGGAAAGAAAGTGTTGGTGGATATTTGATTGTGACACTACGGATGTTCTTGTATACAACCAGTTATTTTATCTGTGTGTGTGTGTGTGTGTGTGTGTGTGTGTGTTTTTAGTACAGTCATCCAAGAGTTAATAATTATACAGTACAGTGTTAGTGGTAAATCTGGAGTAACTAATTGATTCCTTCAAACTATTCCAAGCATCAGAACACCATTATTTTTGTTCATATGGTCCTGTTTCCTGGCATACATACTTTGGAGGAATCAAGGCACTCCAGTGTAACAAAAGTGTATTACCCAGCCTTCTTGTACTGTATTATTATTATTATTTTTATTATTATTATTATTTTTATTATTATTATTTTTATTATTTTTATTTTTTTTATTATTATTTTTGTTTTTATTTTTATTATTATTTTTATTTTTATTATTATTTTTATTTTTATTACTATTATTATTTTTATTGTTTCCTGACATAATTTGGAGGAATCAAGGTACTCCAATGTACCAAAAGTATACTTTCCCTTCAAGTACTTATTGTTGTTAGTTTTTAAAAGGTTCAGCTTCTGGCTAGCACAGTGCTAGAGTCTGCGGCTGCAATCCTGCGGCCCAGCGTTCGATCCTTGCTCGGGACACGATAAAAATCTTTCACTGATGCCAGAGGTTACCACCCCTGTGAGCAGGGGGTGGGGGGTTTGAGTCAGCTGTCTGAGGTCTTCCTGCTTACGCAGCCATAGCTGAAGCTGACTCGGGTCTCACGTGGGTGGAGAGGTCTTTGGGCCACTCATCATCCTTGTGATGCGTTGCTATAGTTGTGTTTCATACACATAGTGTGTGATACACTCTGTCCCATTGACTGCCACTCATTGGCGGACCTTTAACCTTTAACACTTTAGTTACATTGGAGTGCCTTGATTCCTCCAAAGTATGTCAGGAAACAATAAAAATAATAATAATAGTAATAATAATAATAATAATAATAATAATAGTAATAATAATAATAATAATAATAGTAATAATAATAATAATAATAAAAAAATAATAATAATAATAATAATAAAAATAATAATAAAAATAAAAAAAATAATAATAATAATAATACAGTACAAGAAGGCTGGGTAATACACTTTAGTTACATTGGAGTGCCTTGATTCCTCCAAATTATGCCAGGAAACAACAGGACCAGATGAACAAAAATAATGGTGTTTGTTGTTGTTGCTTGGAATAGTTTGGAGGATTCAGTTGCCTTTCAATTTACCAACTGTGATTGTGTAAGAAAATTGGAGGCTTCTGATTCCTCCTGACCATGCCACTAAACACACTCCTTCCATATAGGTGTGTGTGTGTGTGTTAGGGAGGGAGGGAGAGATAATGTGTGTGTGTGTGTGTGTGTGTTAGGGAGGGAGGGAGAGATAATGTGTGTGTGTGTGTTAGGGAGGGAGGGAGAGAAAATGTGTGTGTGTGTGTGTGTTAGGGAGGGAGGGAGAGATAATGTGTGTGTGTGTGTGTGTGTGTTAGGGAGGGAGGGAGAGATTGTGTGTGTGTGTGTGTGTGTGTGTGTTAGGGAGGGAGGGAGAGATAATGTGTGTGTGTGTGTATGTGTGTGTGTGTGTTAGGGAGGGAGGGAGAGATAATGTGTGTGTGTGTGTGTGTGTGTGTTTTATCATACTAATTGCCCTGTATGATTTATATAATATACAGTGTGTATGTATGTAACACTAATTAATCTGTCGACTTTACAGGTGTGTAGTGAGGAGAGGAGAAGAGAAGACAAGAGAGAAGAGGAGGAGAAGAGAGCAGAGGAAGAAGAGAAGAGAGAAGAGAAGAGAGGAGAACACAAGAGAAGGAGAAAAGAAGAGAAGAGAGGAGGAGGAGAAGAGAGAATAGAACACAAGAGAGAATAGGAGAACACAAGAGAGAGAAGAGAACACAAGAGAAGGAGAAGAGAACACAAGAGAAGGAGAAGAGAGGAGAAAAGAAGAGAAGAGAAGAGAGGAGAACACAAGAGAGAATAGGAGAACACAAGAGAGAATAGGAGAACACAAGAGAGAGAAGAGAACACAAGAGAGAGAAGAGAACACAAGAGAGAGAAGAGAACACAAGAGAGAGAAGAGAACACAAGAGAGAAGAGAACACAAGAGAGAGAAGAGAGGAGAAAAGAAGAGAGAGAGAAAATAATAGGAAATAATAAATAAATACATATATTATTGATTACTACACTTTATTTAAATTACCTCTATATTATTAATTAACATAATTATCATCTCACCAGGTAAATATATTAATTATTTTATACCTGAAAGAGTGTAGGGTTCAAGTAAAAAATTATTGATGTTATTATAATACTGTGTGTGTGTGAGAGAGATATCACACACACACACACCAACAGACAAATACTGTGTGTGTGTGTGTGAGAGAGAGAGAGAGAGATATATATATCACACACACACAGGCAAATACTGTGTGTGTGTGTGTGTGTGAGAGAGAGATATATATCACACACACACACACACAGGCAAATACTGTGTGTGTGTGTGTGTGAGAGAGAGAGAGATATATCACACACACACACACACAGGCAAATACTGTGTGTGTGTGTGAGAGAGAGAGATATATCACACACACACACAGGCAAATACTGTGTGTGTGTGTGTGTGTGTGTGTGAGAGAGAGAGAGATATATATCACACACACACACAGGCAAATACTGTGTGTGTGTGTGAGAGAGAGAGATATATCACACACACACACAGGCAAATACTGTGTGTGTGTGTGTGTGTGTGTGTGAGAGAGAGAGAGATATATATCACACACACACACAGGCAAATACTGTGTGTGTGTGAGAGAGAGAGAGATATATCACACACACACACAGGCAAATACTGTGTGTGTGTGAGAGAGAGAGAGATATATATCACACACACACACAGGCAAATACTGTGTGTGTGTGTGTGTGAGAGAGAGAGAGATATCACTCATTCACACACACAGACAAATATTATAATAACATCAATGATAATTTTATACCTGTAAATAAGTAAGTAGGTAAGGGTTCAAGTAAAAATTATTGATGTTATAATACTGTGTGTGTGTGTGTGTGTGTGACAAAATACACACACACACAGTTTTTATAACAACATTAACATTTTGTGTGTGTGTGTGTGTGTGCAGAGAGAAATATCACACACACACACACACACACACACCCAATGTGTTACTTTTGTTATAATACCTGTGTGTGTGTGTGTGACAAATACACACACACACACGTAGACAGGTATAATAACTACAAAAGGCTATAATATTTTGTTTGTTTTGTGGTGAGGGAAGGGGAAGGAAGGAGGGAAGGGAATGGAAGGAAGGAAGGAGGGAAGGGAAGGGAATGGAAGGAAGGAAGGAGGGAAGGGAATGGAAGGGGAAGGAGGGAAGGGAATGGAAGGAAGGAGGGAAGGGGAAGGAAGGAAGGAGGGAAGGGAATGGAAGGAAGGAGGGAAGGGAATGGAAGGAAGGAAGGAGGGAAGGGAATGGAAGGAAGGAAGGAGGGAATGGAAGGGGAAGGAGGGAAGGGAATGGAAGGAAGGAAGGAGGGAATGGAAGGAAGGAAGGAGGGAATGGAAGGAAGGGGAAGGAGGGAAGGGAAGGAAGGAGGGAAGGGGAATACACAAAAACACTCACAGTAATGTTTGTATAGTTGTTGTAGTTATAGTTGTTGAAGAATGAAGGTTGTTAAATCTCTTGTACGGTACAACAAATCTGTAACGAAATACAACCTAATTAATTTATGAATGGTACAAAAAAATACAAATGAATTAATTGACAAACATTGAGGAGGAATAAGTGAGAGAAATGAAAGGAAGGGAAGGGAAGGGAAGGGAAGGGAAGGGATGGGACAAGAAGAGGAGGGAGAGGGAAGGAAGGGATGAGAAGGGAAGGGAAGGGAAGGTAAGGGAATGGAAGGAAGGAGGGGAAGGGAAAGAGGGAAAGGAAATGGAAGGGATGGGAAAGAGGGAAAGGGAATTGAAGGGATGGGAAAGGAGGATTCTGACCTTGACACACCATTGAGAGTACCAGTCAGTCAGTAAGTCAGTCAGTCAGTCAGCCAGCCAGTCAGTCAGTCAGCCATCCAGCCAGTCAGTCAGTCAGTCAGTCAGTCAGTCAGTCAGCCAGCCAGCCAGCAAGTAAGTAAGTCAGTCAGTCAGTCAGTCATCCAGCCACTCAGTCAGTCAGTCAATCCACAGAAAGCCAGGCTGAAAGTATCGGTGCTAAACCATTACAAAATCATTTAAAAATTAATTTAGTTTCATTTTTCCATGGCCCAAAATTCTATACATCAAAAATTTTCTTTCCAATTTTTCTTTGGATCAATTGGAAGCAAGGGGGAGACTGCTAACTCAATTTGGGGAAGATAGTGCTAACTTAATACAAAATGGTAATAATGTTAAATAATATGCCCTTATAATCAGTCTATCATTACTCTAAACTTAGCGAAATAACACTCACAATTGACATGTACAGTTGGACACATAAATGGGTGGTACAGGCCAGGTGAAAGATACTTGTCCCATTTGAGTAACCAGTGTCTATTATGAGGTAGTTGCTTTTTATTACCATCCTCAATACTGACTTCTGCCCCTCCTAATTACCAACCTAACCTAACCTAACCTAACCTACTAATTACCAACCTAACCTAACCTAACCTAATTACCAACCTAACCTAACCTAACCTAACCAGTGTCTATTATGAGGTAGTTGCTTTTTATTACCATCTTCAATACTGACTTCTGCCCCTGATGATGTCTCCTATTTGGCACTAATAAGGAACTTGATATTGGCAGAAATGGACCATCTTTCACTTGGGCTGTACCACCCATTCATGTGTCCAACTGTACAGCCACAATCAAATAACCACCAACACTTTCCTTCCATCATGCAAGTAAATCAGTATCATATCAAAATATAATTATACAACAACACCTTACATCAACTCATCCTATTCAATTATTATTATGAGGTTAGGTTAGGTTAGGTTATTATTATCATTATTATTATTATCAATTATTAGTATGAGGTACTGCAATATCATACACGTGTTGTTCATTATTATTATTATTATTATTATTAATATTATGAGGTGCTGCAAAATCATACACACGTATTTTTATATTACTAAGATATTTACTAGGATGGAAGGAAAGTGTTGGTGGATATTTGATTGTAAGTGTACAGTGAAGTCCTTGGTAGTAGTGCCAGCAATGTTGGTGGCAGTACAGGTGTATTGTCTTGCTGTGTCTGCCGTAGTGATGGCCGATACCACCAGATTTTTAGTAATCGCGATTCCTGATTACTTTAACTTTAACGAAAGTAATCGAATAACAATCAATTACCGTTATGATTACTGGATTCTGAGATAAAGATTTAGTTTTTCAAAATTTCAATGTCCCTCAAAAAGTCAAAAGGTTCCTTATATACATAGGTATATGGTGGATAGCAATACATGTTACACAAGCTACATTTATTTCCCTCAAAAACATTTTCTGGTGACTTAACATAAAAATTAAATCATCGATAGTGACAATTTCAGGAATTCCATTATTGAAAAAATAACCGACTACAATATTTTTTCAGATAGTAATCGAAGTAATGGATTACAAATACTGGATTACTCCCACCACTAGTGTCTGTCTGGACCCCATACAGGAACAAGTAGTGAGGCTCTGGTGGTGGTCATTCACTCACATCATTATTTTACTCTCAAACAATATAATTATCTTGTACGGTACTCAATAACAAACATAAAATTATATCTTAATGTTCTGTACCCATGGAACTTAAACAATATAATTATCTGTATGGTACTCAATAACAAACATAAAATTATATCTTAATGTTCTGTACCCATGGAACTTAAACAATATAATTATCTGTATGGTACTCAATAACAAACATAAAATTATATCTTAATGTTCTGTACCCATGGAACTTAAACAATATAATTATCTGTATGGTACTCAATAACAAACATAAAATTATATCTTAATGTTCTGTACCCATGGAACTTAAACAATATAATTATCTGTATGGTACTCAATAACAAACATAAAATTATATCTTAATGTTCTGTACCCATGGAACTTAAACAATATAATTATCTGTATGGTACTCAATAACAAACATAAAATTATATCTTAATGTTCTGTACCCATGGAACTTAAACAATATAATTATCTTGTACGGTACTCAATAACAAACATAAAATTATATCTTAATGGAACTTATTAGCATGGTAATGATGAAACCAGGTGTAATCAATAACACTAAACCTTTAAGATTAATATTAAGTGTTTTTCTATCTATTGCCCAAGCCCATATCATTCTTTTGGCTGGAGAAACATGAAATATGATACAAAAGAAGGGAAGGGAAGGGAAAGGAGGGAAAGGGAAGGGAAAGGAGGGAAAGGGAATGGAAGGGGAGGGAAAGGGAATGGGAGGGAAAGGGAATGGAAGGGATGGGAAAGAGGGAAAGGGAATGGAAGGGAAGGAAGGAGGGAAAGGGAATAGACAGATGGGAATGGAAGGGAAGGAAGGAGGGAAAGGGAAGGGAAGGAAGGAGGGAAAGGGAATAGACAGATGGGAAGGGAAGGGAAGGAAGGAGGGAAAGGGAATAGACAGATGGGAAGGGAAGGGAAGGAAGGAGGGGAAAGGGAATGGAAGGGAAGGAAGGAGGGAAAGGGAATAGACAGAAGGGAAGGGAAGGGAAGGAAGGAGGGAAAGGGAATGGAAGGAAGGAGGGAGGGAAAGGGAATAGACAGATGGGAAGGGAAGGGAAGGAAGGAGGGAAAGGGAATAGACAGATGGGAATGGAAGGGAAGGAAGGAGGGGAAAGGGAATGGAAGGAAGGAGGGAGGGAAAGGGAATAGACAGATGGGAAGGGAAGGGAAGGAAGGAGGGAAAGGGAAGGGAAGGAAGGAGGGAAAGGGAATAGACAGATGGGAAGGGAAGGGAAGGAAGGAGGGAAAGGGAATGGAAGGGAAGGAAGGAGGGAAAGGGAAGGGAAGGAAGGAGGGAAAGGGAAGGGAAGGAAGGAGGGAAAGGGAAGGGAAGGAAGTACCAAAACAAAACCAACTATCCCTAACCTCAATTCATCACTGTGTAAGAACACCTTCAACCTCACATGGTAATTTATTAAGGAGGAAATTCGGTGTTGGTAAATCTGGAGCAACTGAATCCTCCAAACTATTCCAAGCAACAACAGAACACCATTATTTTTGCTCTTCTGGTCCTGTTTCCTAGCATAATTTAGAGGAATCAAGGCACTCCAATGTACCAAAAGCGAATTACCAAGGAAAATCCAATGACAGTACCATCATAATTTCTCTCTATCAACATCATAGCAAAATTTTCGGTAAATATTGAAAGAATTACCGTTATTGGGTATGGTTTTTCTACCTTCATTACCCACTTATTTAGGACATTCTAAGACTATTTTCTTCTATGGCATTTCCTCCACAAATGCCCCATTTCCAAGATAAGGCATATTCAAATGGGGCATTTTGAAATTAGCCTGACCTTACCTGACCTGACCTAACCTTAGCCTGACCTTACCTAACCTAGACGACAGCAGACTACCGGGACCTAACCTGGACAGACTACCGGGACCTAACCTGAACAAACTACTGGGACCTAACCTGGACAAACTACTGGGACCTAACTTGGACAAACTACTGGGACCTAACCTGTACAAACTACTGGGACCTAACCTGGACAAACTACTGGGACCTAACCTGTACAAACTACTGGGACCTAACCTGGACAAACTACTGGGACCTAACCTGGACAAACTACTGGGACCTAACTTGGACAAACTACTGGGACCTAACCTGTACAAACTACTGGGACCTAACTTGGACAAACTACTGGGACCTAACCTGTACAAACTACTGGGGCCTAACCTGGACAAACTACTGGGACCTAACCTGGACAAACTACTGGGACCTAACCTGTACAAACTACTGGGACCTAACCTGGACAAACTACCGGGAAATAACTGTGGTAAAGTACAGGAAATGACCGGGGCAAAATACTGGGACCTAGCCGGATCTGGCAACACTGCTACAAAATGGTAATTCTTTCAATAAATACCTCATTTACTTATTTCAAACATTAATATTAACTTTACCATCTCTCTCTCTCTCTCTCTCTCTCTCTTTCAAACAAATTCTCTCTCTCTCTCTCTTTCAAACACATTCTCTCCCTCTCTCTTACACACACACACTCCTTTTCTCTCTCTCTCTTACACACATACACACTCCTCTTCTCTCTCTCTCTCTCTTACACACACACACACTTCTCTCTCTCTTTCAAACACATTCATGACATTCTCTCTCTCTTACACACACACTCCTCTCTCTTTTTTCAAACATATTCTCTCTCTCTCTCTCTCTCACACACACACACACACATTTTTTCTTTCTCTCTCTCTCTTACACACACACATTCTTTCTCTCTCTCTCTCTCTCTTACACACACACACACACTCCTCTCTCTCTCTCTTTTAAACACATCTCTCTCTCTCTCTCTCTTACACACACACACACCTCTCTCTTAAACACACACACACTCCTTCTCTCTCTCTCTCTCTCTTAAACACACACACACCTTTTCTCTTTCAAACACATTCTCTCTCTTTCTTTCAAACACATTCTCTCTCTCTCTCTCTCTCTTACACACACACACACCTCTCTCTTAAACACACACACACTCCTTCTCTCTCTCTCTCTCTCTTAAACACACACACACCTTTTCTCTTTCAAACACATTCTCTCTCTTTCTTTCAAACACATTCTCTCTCTCTCTCTCTCTCTTACACACGCACACACACACTCCTCTCTCTCTTACACACTCCTTCTCTCTCTCTCTCATTAGGAAGGATGGAAAATATAATAATATCTACTTTATAAATAATAATAATAATAATATCTTCTCACCGGGTTTGTTTACAAAAGGAAGATACACAGTGTTGCCAAGTGGGAGATACGCAGTGTTACCAGACCTGCTTGTCACCAGTGCTTGATGAAATTTCCCCAACTTTAATTAATTAATATATGCAGAATTTCCCAACTTTAATTAATTAATATTAGAATTTCCTTTTTTTTTTTTTTACTCGATAATTCCCCATTTTTTTTTTTAGGGAATTTTGTCTGGTTGAAATTTCCCCAGTGTTTACTCTTGAAAAATCTTTATATGGTAATTTCCCTGTGTGGATGTCAAAATTCCCTAAAACAGAGAAATTTTCCTTTTTACGGTAAATATTAAAAGAATTACCATTATTGCGTACGGGTTTTCTACCTTCATTACCCACTTATTTAGACCATTCTAGTAATAAGACTATTTTCTTCTATGGCATTTTCTCCACAAGATAAGGCATATTCAAATGGGGCATTATATTTAACCACTACTATAACTCTCTATATAACCATTACTATATCCCTTTATCTACTCATATCTAGCCATACATCTTTACCCATGGAGTGGTGAGTACATTAATCCCCTTCCCAGACACGACTAATCCTCTCTTGGAATACCAGCCACCTGTCCTGTCTCTTGGAATACCAGCCACCAGTCCTCTCTCTTGGAATACCAGCCACCTGTCCTGTCTCTTGGAATACCAGCCACCAGTCCTGTCTCTTGGAATACCAGCCACCAGTCCTGTCTCTTGGAATACCAGCCACCAGTCCTGTCTCTTGGAATACCAGCCACCAGTCCTGTCTCTTGGAATACCAGCCACCAGTCCTGTCTCTTGGAATACCAGCCACCAGTCCTGTCTCTTGGAATACCAGCCACCAGTCCTCCCTCTTGGAATACCAGCCACCAGTCCTGCCTCTTGGAATACCAGCCACCAGTCCTGCCTCTTGGAATACCAGCCACCAGTCCTGCCTCTTGGAATACCAGCCGCCAGTCCTCTCTCTTGGAATACCAGCCACCAGTCCTGCCTCTTGGAATACCAGCCACCAGTCCTGCCTCTTGGAATACCAGCCACCAGTCCTGCCTCTTGGAATACCAGCCGCCAGTCCTCTCTCTTGGAATACCAGCCACCAGTCCTGCCTCTTGGAATACCAGCCACCAGTCCTGCCTCTTGGAATACCAGCCGCCAGTCCTCTCTCTTGGAATACCAGCCGCCAGACTAGCCGCCTCTCTATGGACGCCAGCTGCCAGACTCCACTCCTTATAGTCTCAGCAGTGATTCATCCCTGGGAAAGAAATACCTGCCTACGTGCTGGGTCAGGAGATCACGTGGGGACGATACATCCGAGACCGTAGTCCTACCGAATATATAAGGGCCGAGGTACTGCTGGGCTACACACTTACTCTCGAGCTCTGGACTAAAGAAGACCTGCCTAGCTGCACCAAGCCTAGACTGTGTTCCCGCCTTGATCACACGTCTACTCTCCAGCCCCAGACAACTCTCCTACAGCAGCTATGGCCTACCTATGACCTACAGCACAGCACCACACACCAGCATACTCCCATATTCTGTGTCACTTCATTGTACAGTTGCCCACACATGAAACTGGTATGCCTCACTACTTGTGTAGTAGCTGCAACAGAAAGGAATGTGAGCAAAAGTTATAGTTTGTTGACCGGCAGACAGTAATAATATTATTACCGGAGTGGTAATTCACAATGACGTGAAGAGCAGCATGCTAAGAAAAACCCACTTTTTATAGACAAAAAGTATTTAATATGGACGTTTTATGTCTTCCTTATGTAAAAAGTCTGGAAAAAAAAAATTCAGTCAGTTAGCAGAGAACTTGATGTAAACATAGCCTTCAAATATACTTCTAGTATCAAAACTACTCTTGTAAGAAATAATGCCACTGTTCAGCCCCAAGCAGGAGTATACAAAATTCCTTGCAAAGACTGTGACTTAGTTTATATAGGTGAAACTGGGAGATCTTTAGATGTTAGAATGAAAGAACATAAACGAGATATGACGAATTGTAACACAAATAATGCTAACTTTGTCCATGCATATGACAACAACCACTGTATTGATTGGAATTCTGGTAAAATGATAATTAAGTGCAACAATTTCAAGAAACGTAGAATATTAGA
>JAWQEG010003855.1:0-72500 GCA_033782935.1 Petrolisthes cinctipes | reverse complement strand
CCAGTATACTTAGGATGAATCAAGATGGTTCCAATATTACCCAAAGTATTAATACCTCCTTATTAATTAACAAGCCAGTGAGCAAAATAAGCAACAATAAACATATTTATATTTATGTATGTATTTATGTATAAGTATATAATATATATATTTATCTTCACCATATTTATAGCAATAGTATTATTATTATTATATGTATTTAAGGACAGATTATTTTATTAGTGAATGTAAAAGTCTTTGATTCCTCCAAACTTTATTATATTATTATTATTATTATTATTATTATTATTATTATTATTATTATTGAAGGAATATGTTTTTCTTTTTCTTTTTTTTGGTAGGAATTGTAGACCTTCCCATTTACCATCAAGATAATCTAACCTTAATTAACAAAAGGGGTTATTTCATATTATTAGCTTCAACCCCAAATATACACATGTGGAAATATTGCTCATTGGAAACATTAATACAGCATATTTTACAAAATACATTACACCCTCTATACAATATATATATGTAATGAATAAAATATACAACTATACCTAACATTTTTCTTCATTATTCACTAATTCAAAATAATCGTTTAATTTTTGGCCAAGCTTGTTATTTATTTACTCATTCAAAATTATCGTATAATTATTGCCAGGCTTGTTGTTATTTATTTTTATACATTACTTAATTATTCACTCATTCAAAATCATCACCTAATGTTTTCCCAGGCTTGTTATTATTTATTTTTATACACAACTTCATTATTCACTCATTCAAATTTATCGTTTAATTTTTGCCAGGTTTGTTGTTATCTATTTATTTTTATACATTACTTAATTATTCACTCATTCAAAATCATCGTTTAATTTTTTGCCAGGCTTGTTATTATTTATTTTTATACACAACTTCATTATTCACTCATTCAAATTTATCGTTTAATTTTTTGCCAGGCTTGTTATTATTTATTTTTATACATTACTTCATTATTCACTCATTCAAATTTATCGTTTAATTTTTCTCAGGCTTGTTGTTATTTATTCATTACCATCCACACTGAATAAGTTATTTATTCACTAATTCACAGTGTATTAAGGTGGTAATTAATTCACTTTTGTTACATTGGAGTGCCTTGATTGGGTAAGTGGAGGGGGGGGGGTTGAGGGGGTGGGGGGGGGGGGGTTGAGGGGGTGGGGGGGGTTGAGGGGGTGGGGGGGGGTTAGGGGACAGGCTTTCTACCCCACCCTACGCTGGGAATAGGGGGACAGGCTTGGGGGGGGGGGTTTGGGGGATGCAGGAATAGGGGGACAGGCTTGGGGGGGGTTTGGGGGGTGCAGGAATAGGGGGACAGGCTTGGGGGGTGCAGGAATAGGGGGACAGGCTTGGGGGGGTTTTGGGGGGTGCAGGAATAGGGGGACAGGCTTGGGGGGGGTTTTGGGGGGTGCAGGAATAGGGGGGACAGGCTTGGGATGGGTAGAAACCACATGAACAAATGTAATGGTGTTCTGTTGTTGTTGTTGTTTTTGTTGCTGTTGTTGTTGCTTGGTGGAATAGTTTGGAGGAATCACTTTACTCCAGAATTACCAACGTATATAATTATTATAGCACATTGTTTTGGGTGTGTTGGTAAATCTGGAGCAAAATGATTCCTCCAAAATATAACACACACCCTTATAATTATACAGTGTTGGTAAATCTGGAGTAAATGATTCCTCCAAACCATTCCAGGCAACAACAACAACAACAACAACAACAGGATACCATTATTTTCTGTTTCCTGTGGTTCTGTTCCCTGGCACACTTTGGAGGAATCAAGGCACTCCAATGTAACAAAAGTATACTATAATTATCTACATAAAAGAATAAACAATATGTATTAATTTTACAAGTATACAATTAATTAAGTATACAATTTTACAAGTATACAATATGTATTAATTTTAATCATCACATATATATATAGAGGATATAATGTATTGTATGTTAGTAAAGTTGTATGTATGTATATATATATAAATACACACTTTACTACTGTATATATTGTATTATTAGTACTGTATTAGCTGTATTACAAATATACCTGCTGATTGTGGTAATTAATTATTTCCTGTGTGTGTTATGACGCAGGATACAAAGTGGCAACAGATACAAGATGGTTACTATTATTATTATTATTATTATTATTATTATTATTATTATTATTGTTATTATTATTATTGTTATTATTATTATTGAGGTGAGGGAATAGGGGGACAGGCTTGGTGGGGGGGGGGTTTAGGGGGACAGGCTTGGTGGGGGGGGTTTAGGGGGGTGCGGGAGTAGGGGGACAGGCTTGTGGGGGGTTTAAGGGGGTGTGGGAGTAGGGGGACAGGCTTGTGGGGGGTTTAGGGGGGTGCGGGAATAAGGGGACAGGCTTGGTGGGGGGATTTAGGGGGGTGCGGGAATAAGGGGACAGGCTTGGTGGCGGGGGTTTAGGGGGGTGCAGGAGTAGGGGGACAGGCTTGGTGGGGGGGGGGGTGTTTAGGGGGTGCGGGAGTAGGGGGGACAGGCTTATTTTTGCTATGGGAGTTAATGGTTGATTGATTGATTGATATTAGGCGCCGCAAACAGCTAGGTCATATAGCGCCAGAAGAAGGTTATGATAAGAGAGGTTGGGAGTTAATGGAGCCTTTTCACTCATCTTCTAATAATAATAATAATAATAATAATAATAATAATAGTGAACCATCTATTAGCATTACACAACAACACTCACTCTAAACTTTCCTATCTTCATCATTTAATCATTATCATCAAAAACAGCTTCTATCCAAATTACCACAAACATAATAATTATCTCTAATATCTCTAGTTTGGAGTTCTTCACATTCCTCCAAACTCCGATAATTATTCAGCCTCCAATAATGATTAAACTTATTATTTCCATCATTAATCATCAAAAACGACTTCTATCCAAATTACCACAAACATATTTCTAACCACATCAATTCTCTTTTCTTTGTTTGTTTGTTTGGAGTGCTACACATTCCTCCAAACTCCAATAATGATTAAACCTATTTCCATCATTAATCATTAAAAACGACTTCTATCCAAATTACCACAAACATATCTCTCTAATCACATCAATTCTCTTTTCTTTGTTTGTTTGTTTGGAGTGCTACACATTCCTCCAAACTCCAATAATGATTAAACTTACTTCCATCATTAATCATTAACACAACTTCTATCCAAATTACCACATCAAGTCTCTTTTGTTTGGAGTGCTACTAATTCCTCCAAACTCCAATAATGATTAAACTTATTTCCATCATTAATCATTAAAAACGACTTCTATCCAAAATTACCACATCAATTCTCTTTGGTTGATTTGGAGTGCTACACATTCCTCCAAACTCCAATAATTATTAAACTTATTTCCATCATTAATCATTAAAAACACCTTCTATCCAAATTACCACAAACATATCTCTCTAACCACATCAATTCTCTTTTGTTTGTTTGGAGTTCTTCACATTCCTCCAAACACCGATTATTCAGCCTCCAATAATTATTAAACTTACTCTTGGGTGTAAAATGAGTTGTGTCTCTAAAATCCACATTCACTACAACAAAATAATAATAATCATAGGAACTGAGAGACAAAGACAACTTCCCCTACAATAAGCAAGTACAGTAGTAGTAGTTTTTAATAATAATATAATAAATACCATTCTTAATTTCAATTCCATAATAATTTTCTGTCTTGCATCTTAAACTTAAATTCAATTCCATAATAATTTTCTGTCTTGCATCTTAAACTTAAATTCAATTCCATAATAATTTTCTGTCTTACATCTTAAACTTAATTTCAATTCCATAATAATTTTCTGTCTTACATCTTAAACTTATTAAAGTCTTCATTAGTACAGACAGGGTATTCTCACTTTGCTAAAACAAACTAATTAATATTGACTTTTATCTTCGTTATTGGTAACTGTAATTTTTTATCTAAACACAGAGGAACTGAGTCTAGTCTAAACCATGACACACTAAACCAAGTATTATTAAACCAGTTAAAACATCTTGGTCACATTAATGGGGGGAGGGGGGGGGGGTTGAGGGGGTGCAGGAGTAGGGGGACAGGCTTGCGGGGGGTGGGGGTTAGGGGTGTGCGGGAATAGGGGACAGGCTTTCTACCCCACCCTACGCTGGGAATAGGGGGACAGGCTTGGGGTGGGGGGGGTTTAGGGGTGTGCAGGAGTAGGGGACAGGCTTGGGGGGGGTTTTGGGGGGTGCAGGAATAGACTCATGCTTCTACCTCCAACACACACACACACACACACACATACACACACACATAGGGTCATTTAATTCGTATTACAAAAAAAAAAAAAAAAAATAACACGTTTTGAGTGACCAAGATGCATTAACTGGTTTATTAATACCTCCCTAACGCTTACCAACATCATTAACATATCCATTATACTGTTAATTAAGTACAACAAACAACTTGTATGTATGTATGTATATATGTATCATGTATGTATGTATGTATGTATATATGTATGTATGTATATATGTATGTATGTATATATGTATGTATGTATATATGTATGTATGTATATATCATGTATGTATGTATGTATGTATGTATGTATATATGTATATATGTATGTATGTATGTATGTATGTATGTACTGAGTTCACTAATGTTTAGGTTAGATATACATAAACACATATGAGTGGTATGCAAAAATATACATAGTGTTGATATTGTTATTGTTGTTGTGGTGGTATGGATACAATTATGGAGTCATAGTATTGGTACCACACACACACACACACCACCACCATCGTATACACCACCACAGATGTTCTTGCATACTACACACACACACACACACACACTTCTGTCGTCTCTCTGTATGTCACCTCAATACTTCTTCTACTAGCAGTCAGAGAATTGTAATAGTAAAATATATCTTAATTAAACGGAGAAAATTTTGTGTTGATAAAATTAATCTGGAGTAAATGATTCCTCCAAACTATTCCAAGCAACAACAACAGAACATTATTATTTCTTTTTGTCACTGTTGGTAAATCTGGAGTAAATGATTCCTCCAAATTATTCCAAGCAACAACAGAACACCATTATTTCTTTTTGTCACTGTTGGTAAATCTGGAGCAAATGATTCCTCCAAATTATTCCAAGCAACAACAACAGAACACCATTATTTTTGTTCATGTGGTTCTGTTTTCTCCTGGCATACTTTGGAGGAATCAAGGCACTCCAAAACTGTAACAAAAGTGTATTAATTACCACCTTAATTAAACTTAACCAATGAATATGATGAGATTCAGGCCTTAATATAAACAAAACAAACAAACAAACAGACAAACAAACAATAAAGCATCAAGTTTAAAGTAGCAATTGTACTTAAAAATAACACAAGCATGAAATTTTTGAAAGATAATAATAATAATGGGTAACAAAAAAAAAATAACACGAATAAAATTATCAACAATACAAAGTAACAAAATACCGTCTCCACTAAACTTGTCTAATAATATTAACCTAATGTGAGCAGATAAAAAAAAAACTCTTAAGACATTTCAACACCACCGAATCTGTTGTCATCTCTCTGTGAACCAAAACATTAGTACACACACACACACACACTGACACACACACGTTCAGTTCCCAGTACACACACACACACACACTGACACACACACGTTCAGTTCCCAGTACACACACTGACACACACACGTTCAGTTCCCAGTACACACACACGCACACACAACCCCCTACGTTCGATTCCTAGTCCACACACACACACACACAACTCCCCTTCGTTCGATTCCTAGTCCACACACACACACACAACTCCCCTTCGTTTGTTTGATCCCCAGTACACACACACACACACACACTCCCCCATTGTAATTGTGAGAGTCTGTAGTGTATGAAAGGAGTAGAGACAATTTACTCCATCCTACTACCTGTGTGACGGACATGAGAGAGACAATTTACTCCATCCTACTACCTGTGTGATGGAGAGGAGAGAGACAATTTACTCCATCTACTACCTGTGTGACGGTCAGGAGAGACAATTTGCTCCATCCTACTACCTGTGTAATGGATAGGAGAGACAATTTGCTCCATCCTACTACCTGGGTAACGGACATGAGAGAGACAATTTGCTCTATCCTACTACCTGTGTTGTGGAGAGGAGAGATACATACACTTTGCTCCATCCTACTACCTGTGTTGGGTTGGGTTGGGTTTGGTGAGTGACTACCTGGACATTTGAAAGGTTGTGGTATGAGTTAGCTATCATCATTTTAACCTTCACCTTCACCTGTGTATTCTCCTCCTCTACTGTGTGTGTGTGTGTGTGTGTGTGTTCTCTCCCCGTGTGTATGTGTGTGTGTGTTCTCTCCCCGTGTGTGTGTGTATGCGTTCTCTCCCTATGTTTATGTGTGTGTGTGTGTATGTTCACTCCCCGTGTGTATGTGTGTGTGTTCTCTCCCCGTGTGTGTGTGTATGCGTTCTCTCCCTATGTTTATGTGTGTGTGTGTGTATGTTCACTCCCCGTGTGTATGTGTGTGTGTTCTCTCCCCGTGTGTATGTGTGTGTGTTCTCTCCCCGTGTGTGTGTGTATGCGTTCTCTCCCTATGTTTATGTGTGTGTGTGTATGTTCACTCCCCGTGTGTATGTGTGTGTGTTCTCTCCCCGTGTGTGTGTGTATGCGTTCTCTCCCTGTGTGTGTGTGTATGCGTTCTCTCCCTATGTTTATGTGTGTGTGTGTGTATGTTCACTCCCCGTGTGTGTGTGCGTGTGTGTGTGTGTTTAACCCTTACTCCAGCCAACACCACCACCACCACCACCATCAAGCACCACCGCCTTCCAAAGACAGCATCAGCAGCAGTTGTTGTAACATTTCAAACTCCAAGAGGTTAAGAGGAGGAGGAGGAGGAGGTGCTGCTGTAGATACTGGAGTTATGACGTGTTGTGCTCAATAAAATAACAACAATTTATAACAACACCTGTAATTATTGTTGTTGTTGTTGTTGTTGATAGTACTGGTGGTTTGTATTGTTGTGGTTGGTTGGTTGGCATTCAAAAGCTTCCGCTCTCTCTCTCTCTCTCTCTCTTTCTTTTTCTCTCGAAGCTCCTCCAACACTCGACAGCCTTTACCATCACGTCATCGGTGCTGAATAATAACAATAATACCTTTTAATTCTTGGTATTTTTTCTTTTTTTTTTAATGTGTTTTGGAGCCAGTTCAAGGTTCCACTCTCTCTCTCACTCAAAGCTCCAACATTCAACAGCCTTAATGATGAAGTCTTCGGTGTCACTGAGTTGTGGGTTGTTGAAGGTTTTACAAGGTTGTGTTCTACCCTGGTACAAGTCTCCATCCAACCACAGGCCAAAGTTCCCGCTGACGGAAAAAATAAATAAATAAAAAAAATAAGTGGGGTAAGAATTAGATTTAAACAATTCAACTAACCTCTTCATTTTTGATAAATTTTGATAACTTGATAAATTTAATCATTTTATTTCACACAAATGTCACACAAACACAAGTACTGAGTGACTTCTTGTTTCATTACAAAAGCAATTCAAACTTTAATATGTTAGGTTATCACACATGATTAAAAAATTATGTGACAAAAAAATAAATAAAAAATAATGTTATTGACTTATTGTTTCATTACAAAAAACAATTCAAACTTCATTACAAAAACAATTCAAACTTTAATATGTTAGGTTTTTACACATGATTAAAAAATTGTGAAAAAAAAAAAAAAAAAAAAATTAATGTTATTGACTTATTGTTTCATTACAAAAACAATTCAAACTTTAATATGTTAGGTTTTTACACATGATTAAAAAATTATGTGAAAAAAAAAAAAAAAAAAAAAAAAAAAATTAATGTTATTGACGAATTGTTTTTGTAATGAAGCAATAAGTTAGGTTATTTATTACACATGACTAAAAAATTATGTGACAAAAAAAAACCCACAAAATTAATGTTATTGACTCACTCTCCTCCACCGACGACAAGCGATTCATTGTTTCCCTTGACGAAGAATGTGTTCTCTCCAGTCCAAGGGAATGATTGGAACTCCGGTTGGAAAGTGAAGAGGAATGATTCACCGGTACCGTAATACAACTCACTCACACGTAGAGAACACGACACAACCGCACCAAACACCTGCAAAAAAACAAAAACAAAACACATTAAAAAATCAAAAAAACAAAACGCATCAACACATATTTCACAAAAAAACAAGCGTATATGTAGAGAACACAACACAACACAACAGCATCAAACACCTGCCAAAAAACAAAAACAAAAACAAAACGCATTAACACATATTTCACAAAAAAAACAAGCGTATATGTAGAGAACACAACACGACACAACAGCATCAAACACCTGAAAAACAAAACAAAAACAGAATGCATTAACATATATTTTAGAGCCTAGAATAAAAGATAGTGATAAATTTAACTATCTTACATTTAGGATCAATAATTATAAATGACTGTTTTCACTTATTTTTCACTTTAGGGGGTGCGGGAATAGGGGGACAGGCTTGGGGGGGACTGGGGGGGGAGCAGGAATAGGGGGACAGGCTTAGGGGGGAGTGGGGGGGGGTGCGGGAATATGGGGACAGGCTTGAGGTGGGTAGAAAGCCTGTCCCCTATTCCCACACACCCCTAACCTCCCCCCCCAAGCCTGTTCCACTACTCCCGCACCCCCCCCAAAAAAACCCGACCCCCCTGCACCCCCCAAAAAAATCCCCGACCCCCCTAAACCCCCCTTAAGCCTGTCCCCTATTCCCATCACCCCCTAACCCCCCCAAGCCTGTCCCACTACTCCCGCACCCCCCCCAAAAAAACCCAACCCCCCGCACCCCCCTAAACCCCCCCCAAGCCTGTCCCACTACTCCCGCACCCCCCCAAAAAAAACCCAACCCCCCGCACCCCCCTAAACCCCCCCCAAGCCTGTCCCACTACTCCCGCACCCCCCCAAAAAAAACCCAACCCCCCGCACCGCCCTAAACCCCCCCCCAAGCCTGTCCCCCTATTCCGGCACCCCCTTAATTCCCATATGTGACTTACATTTTGGTGTGTGTCCTGTATAAAAAGCATAATGGGTGAGTCGACATCAGCCATCTTCCTATACAGTGAGTTTAGACTGAAGCCATGTTGTGAGGTACTAAACACCAACTTCCATGAGTATCCTTGGGCCCGTGCTGGCAGCTTACGGTACATACTCTGTACATGGGGAGAGACAAGTTAGGGTTTAAGGTTATCACAGTGACTTATTGTTATTGTGTCTCACCTCCAAACATAAATATACAAAAAAGTTAAGTGTAACATGTTAGGACTAGTATTCACATAACACCTGGGTTGGGATACCTTCACCATCAAGGTATTCAAGTTGTACCACACCTACAAGTGGTAACCTCGAACACACACACATTTTTTTTCAATTTTTCCATACTTTGATTTATTCATCATGGTGACACAGACGGGGGCGGAGCTATCTGGATTTTTTAACCCAGGTAGTAGATCTTGTGTTTTTAGTTTTGTAAGTTTTAACAAGAGTTTCCTTTATTTCTAACTTTATCCTCACAAAACCAAAACATCATGGCTGAAAATTGTCCAATTTGTTCAAAATGTGTTTCTAAGAATGGACTTAAATGTGCAGGGTTCTGTGTAGCCTGGCACCACACCACCTGTACAGGTGTAGACATACTGGTAATTGAGTACACTACTTTAATAAAATCACATAGTGTTGGCTTCAGGTGGTTCAGCAGTGAATGTCATGATACCACCACTAAGTCACCTATGGACATTGATGAACTAAAGAAGACTCTAACAGATGAGATTGTTGAAGGTCTGACCACCTTGAGCAGAACATTGATGGTGAAGATTAGACCTGTGATGACTGCTGTGGAGAATGTTTCTGTGACACTAACTCATCTTGAGTATAAATCCTCCAACCAAGAAGTTTCTTATGAGAATGTCCTGCGTGAAAATATCGAAAAAACCAAGAGAGACAATGAAAGGAACTACAAAGGTTATTGACCAGGGGAAAGCAAAGATAGTCAGAAACCAGCAGGTCCTTGTTAAGCCAACTAGTGAAACAATGGGTTCTATATCTCATCATATTAGTAAAAAGATTGAGAATGTGCTGGGCTCAGTACCCGCAGACAGCTGGTCCAACACTCAGTCTGGAAAGCTTATTGTTAAATTTCCATCACAGTCAGCCAAACTCAAAGCCAGTGAAGTTATAAAATCGTCACTCCGTACTACACACGGTTACAGAGTAGCCGAGCCAAAAAAAGATATTCCCAAAAATGACCTTAACTGGAATTTCACATATAATGAATGATGATGACATAATTACTAGTATCTCTAACAAGAACCCAAGGATCAAGACCTTAGTTGATGATGGCCAGGATTTGAAATTGTTATTCACCAATGAAAAAAATGGCAGTCATAAAAATTTCTCCTGAGATCCGTACAGCTATTGAACAAGATCATAACTATGTCTTCGTTGATACTAACTAGATGCCGTGCCTATGACAGAATTTGGGTTACTCAGTGTCATCATTGTCAGGGATTTAAACACAAAGCAAAAATCTGCAATAAGAAACTAGAGAATCCTAAGTGTGTATTCTGTGCTGGTGACCATTTATCTACTGTTTGTCTAGATAATAATAAACCGAAGTGTGTGAACTGCTTTGCCCAGAGAGACATGAACCTCCAATGTCTGCTGAGTGAGTTGCTCATTTTGCATCTAGTAAACAATGCTCTGTCATGATTGCCCTGAGGAAGAGGATAATTGAAAACACTAACTTTACAAAGTCAAAAAACTAATAAGATCTCCACTAGGCCAAGTAAGAATAGGATTACTGAATATCCGTTCCATTCGTAATAAGATGTAGCATGTAAATGAAACCCTAAAAGAATTTAATGTTGATATTTTATGTTTGACTTAGACTTGGTTGTATGAGTGTGATATAGGCATCGTCCTCCCTCTCCCTCTCCCTCTCCCTCTCCCCCTCCCTCCCTCTCCCTCTCCCTCTCCCTCTCCCTCTCCCCCTCCCCCTCCCCCTCTCCCTCTCTCCCCCTCCCCCTCCCCTTCTCCCTCTCTCCCTCTCCCTCTCCCTCTCCCTCTCTCTCTCTCTCTCTCTCTCTCTCTCTCTCTGTCGCCCTGCCTAAATCCTGTTCAATAATCAGTGTGCCTAGGTGTGATACAGATCAACCAGGTGGAGGTGTAGCACTCATTTATTCTCTTGTTCTCTCTGGGGTCTCTCACTGTAACCATAACTTGGCTCCAGCTTCTTTTGAATGCTTGGAAGTAGTATTAAACCATCATCATCATCAGACTTTTAGAATAGTAGTTGTATAGCAAACACATATAGGGACATACACACATATAGGGACATACAGACATATAGGGACATACACACATATAGGGACATACAAACATATAGGGACATACACACATATAGGGACATACAAACATATAGGGACATACAGACATATAGGGACATACACACATATAGGGACATACACACATATAGGAACATACACACATATAGGGACATACAGACATATAGGGACATACACACATATAGGGACATACACACATATAGGGACATACACACATATAGGGACATACACACATATAGGGACATACACACATATAGGGACATACAGACATATAGGGACATACACACATATAGGGACATACACACATATAGGGACATACACACATATAGGGACATACACACATATAGGGACATACACACATATAGGGACATACACACATATAGGGACATACACACATATAGGGACATACACACATATAGGGACATACAGACATATAGGGACATACACACATATAGGGACATACACACATATAGGGACATACACACATATAGGGACATACACACATATAGGGACATACAAACATATAGGGACATACAGCCCCTCTTTTATTTTAATTTGTTTTATCACTGTGACCAGAGTGTACCATGGGTGTGTGTGTGTGGGACAGGAGGCCATTCTCACCCAGCAGAATATCAACAACACCAACAACAACAACAACAACAACAACAAAAAGATAATCTGCCCCGGAGAAATCAGTAACCTTAAAATTACCACCAACAACAACAACAACAACAACAACAAAAAGAAAATGGGGTATAAAATGAGGTGACGAGGTATTTACTAACCTTGCGTACTGCGTCATAAAAACAACAATAAAAATAACAAAAATAAGACTAAAAACATCAATAAAAACAAAGAAAAAATGGGTCTAAAAAAACTCTAAAATGAGGTGACGAGGTATTTCCTAACCTTGCGTACTGCGTCATAAAAACAACAACAATAAAAATAACAAAAACATCAATAAAAACAACAAAAACAAGAATAAAAACATCAATAAAAACAAAGAAAAAATGGGGTATCAAAATGAGGTGGCGAGGTATTTACTAACCTTGCGTACTGCGTCATAAAAACAACAACAATAAAAATAACAAAAAAAAGAATAAAAACACCAATAAAAACAAAGAAAGAAATAGGTCTAATAAAAAAATCTATAAAAATAAAGTGAGGTATTTTACTAACATTGCGAACTGAGTCATAAAAAAAACAATAAAAATAACAAAAACAAGAATAAAAACAACAATAATAATAAAAATAACAAAAACAACAATAAAAACAAAGAAAGAAACAGGTCTAAAAAAAATCTATAAAAATAAAGTGAGGTATTTTTTTACTAACCTTGCGAACGGCGTCGGTGATAATTTCCGAGGTTCCATTAATCTCCGGTAGGAATGCTTCGAGGTCCAACGAGGTGAGGGAAGAAGATGAATACAGGGCACGACGCAACTCATCACTCATGGGTACAATCTGAAGGTAGGTAGGTAGGTAGGTAAGTAGGTAAGATTTTGAAGGGGAGGTAGGTAGGTAGGTAGGTAAGTAAGATTTTGAAGGGGAGGTAGGTGGGTAGGTAGGTAAGTAAGATTTTGAAGGGGAGGTAGGTGGGTAGGTAGGTAAGTAAGATTTTGAAGGGGAGGTAGGTAGGTAGGTAGGTAAGTAAGTAAGATTTTGAAGGGGAGGTAGGTAGGTGGGTAGGTAGGTTGGTAGGTAGGTAAGTAAGATTTTGAAGGGGAGGTAGGTGGGTGGGTGGGTAGGTAGGTAGGTAGGTAAGATTTTGAAGGGGAGGTAGGTGGGTAGGTAGGTAAGTAGGTAAGTAAGATTTTGAAGGGGAGGTAGGTAGGTAGGTAGGTAAGTAGGTAAGTAAGATTTTGAAGGGGAGGTAGGTAGGTAAGTAGGTAAGTAAGATTTTGAAGGGGAGGTAGGTGGGTGGGTAGGTAGGTTGGTAGGTAAGATTTTGAAGGGGAGGTAGGTAGGTAGGTAAGTAAGATTCTGAAGGGGAGGTAGGTAGGTAAGTAGGTAAGTAAGATTTTGAAGGGGAGGTAGGTGGGTAGGTGGGTAGGTAGGTAGGTAAGTAGGTAAGTAAGATTTTGAAGGGGAGGTAGGTAGGTAGGTAAGATTTTGAAGGGGAGCCAGGTAGGTAGGTAAGTAGGTAAGTAAGATTTTGAAGGGGAGGTAGGTAGGTAGGTAGGTAGGTAGGTAGGTAGGTAGGTAGGTAGGTAGGTAGGTAGGTAGGTAGGTAGATCATTAATAATTAAGGTATCACATGTAACAATAGTGAATTACCACCTTAATATTGAAGTTAATAATAAGTTAATAATAATAAACAATACATTATATTATTGTATATATATTAATAATAATAATAAACAATACATTATATTATTATTATATATATATTAATTCACAAACCATTTCTTCTCTGGAAACTTACAGCAGCTGGAAAAATGTATTGGTCTACAGAGAGATAATAAAAACACACATACAGTCGTGGTCAATAATAATCATCCACATATGGGTATATTAAACCGTTTTATTATTATTAATATTATTATTATTATTATTATTATTATTATTATTATCATTATTATCATTATTATTATTATTATTATCATTATTATCATTATCATTATTATTATTATTATTATTATTATTATTATTATTATTATTATTATTATCATTATTATTATTATCATTATTATTATTATTATTATTATCATTATTATCTCAAGCAATTTGGTGTGTAATGTTTTCACGTTCACATAATTATGATGTTAATGTTTTAAGTAGTGTGTAGCTGCTTGTAGTAAATTAAATGATGGAACTTAACCTATTAATTAGAAAGTTTATCAGCTAAGGAACGGAGGGCAGCAGTTAAAATTTTACGCGAGTTGTCCCTATATGGATGATTATTTTTGACTGCGACTGTACATACATGCATGCAATATCAACAAATACACATACATACATACATACATGCAACACTAACAAATACACATACATGCATGCAATATCAACAAATACACATACATACATGCAATATCAACAAATACACATACATACATACAACACCAACAAATACACATACATACATACATACATACATACAATATCAACAAATACACATACATACATACATACATACATGCAATATCAACAAATACACATACATACATACATACATGCAATATCAACAAATACACATACATACATACATACAACACCAACAAATACACATACATACATACATACATGCAATATCAACAAACACACATGCAACACCAACAAATACACATACATACATATATGCAATATCAACAAACACACATACATACATACATGCAATATCAACAAATACACATACATATATACAAATAACACAATACATTATAATATTCATTTGTTTTGGTCATAACTCAATTTCAAAGTTTGTACAATTTTGACCAAGTTTGATTCTCCCCCCCCCCCCAATGTCTGCCCCGATTCGGTCACGGTAGGTTAGGTTAGGTCACGGTAGGTTTGGTTAGGTCACGGTAGGTTTGGTTAGGTCACACTAGGTTAGGTTAGGTCACACTAGGTTAGGTTAGGTCATGCTAGGTTAGGTTAGGTTAGGTTAGGTCAGGTCACAGGTTAGGTTAGGTCACGGTAGGTTAGGTTAGGTCACAGTAAGTTAGGTTAGGTCATGCTAGGTTAGGTTAGGTTACACTAGGTTAGGTTAGGTCACACTAGGTTAGGTTAGGTCATGCTAGGTTAGGTTAGGTCAGGTCACAGTGGTTAGGTTAGGTCATGTCCTGGTCCAGATTAGGTTAAGTCAGGTTGGTACATATAAATATTAATTATTCAATGTGTTAAATTTTTAGTATCCATTAATTCAGCCTCTACCATGTAAACATAAACAACAACAACAGTAACCAACCCACACTTCACCATGTAAACAAATAAACAACAGTAACCAACCCACATTTCACATAAACATAAACAATAACAATAACCAACCCATACTTCACCATGTAAACAACAACAGTAACCAACCCACACTTCACCATGTAAACAAATAAACAACAATAACCAACCGACATTTCACATAAACAATAACAATAACCAACCCATACTTCACCATGTAAACAAATAAACAACAATAGTAACCAACCCACACTTCACCATGTAAACAAATAAACAACAATAGTAACCAACCCACACTTCACCATGTAAACAAATAAACAACAATAGTAACCAACCCACACTTCACCATGTAAACAAATAAACAACAACAGTAACCAACCCACACTTCACCATGTAAACAAATAAACAACAACAGTAACCAACCCACACTTCACCATGTAAACAAATAAACAACAACAGTAACCAACCCACACTTCACCATGTAAACAAATAAACAACAACAGTAACCAACCCACACTTCACCATGTAAACAAATAAACAACAACAGTAACCAACCCACACTTCACCATGTAAACAAATAAACAACAATAGTAACCAACCCACACTTCACCATGTAAACAAATAAACAACAACAGTAACCAACCCACACTTCACCATGTAAACAAATAAACAACAATAGTAACCAACCCACACTTCACCATGTAAACAAATAAACAACAACAGTAACCAACCTACACTTCACCATGTAAACAAATAAACAACAACAGTAACCAACCCACACTTCACCATGTAAACAAATAAACAACAACAGTAACCAACCCACACTTCACCATGTAAACAAATAAACAACAATAGTAACCAACCCACACTTCACCATGTAAACAAATAAACAACAACAGTAACCAACCTACACTTCACCATGTAAACAAATAAACAACAACAGTAACCAACCCACACTTCACCATGTAAACAAATAAACAACAGTAACCAACCTATATTTCACGTAAACATAAACAACAACATTAACCAACCCACACACCTCACCACGTAAATAAAGTAAACAACCAACCCATCCACGTAAACAAACAAATAAACAATAACAACAACAGTAACCAACCCACATACTTCACCATGTAAACAAATAAACAATAACCAACCCATCCACATAAACAAACAAACAATAACAATAGTAACGGTATTTATTGAAAGAATTACCGTTTTGTAGCAGTGTTGCCAGATCCGGGTGGGTCCCAGTATTTTACCCCTGTCATTTATTATACTTTATCACGATTATTTCCCGGTAGTTTGCCCAGGTTAGGTCCCGGTAGTCTGCCCAGGTTAGGTCCCGGTAGTCTGATGCGGTCTAGGTTAGGTTAGGTCAGGTCAGGTAAGGTCAGGCTAATTTCAAAATGCCCCATTTGAATATGCCCTATTTTGGAAATGGGGCATTTGTGGAGGAAATGCCATAGAAGAAAATAGGGAAAATCTGTATATGTGGTCCACGCGGCAAATATTTACAATTTATGTATATTTAAGTAGGGGACAATGTAGTGTGTTCGTGTGTAATGAATATAATAGGCGGTTGCACTTAACTTTCGGCAGAATAGGCTTTCGAAAAATCGCGACCGCTTTTGAGACGAAGTCCAGCGTAGCGCCTCCGAGACAAAGTCCAGCGTAGGAGTAAGTCTACGGTGTTAATACCCTAAGTTCAGACTCCAGCGTTCACGGTGTCTTTCTCTCCCAGGTCCTTCTTTAAAATAAGCCACTGAACACTATACAAAGTAGTCCACATCATGATGGGATGCTCATGTGCTACTTCAAGTTGCCATCTCGTAAATCATGTATTTTTTTTAATTAAATGACGCTTTCAATATTCTTTTAATTCCATCACCATTTATATATAGATAATTTCATTATTTACTCACTTAATTTCATAAATTATTTTCTCATCTCATAGTATTATAATCATTATTATTAATGCAATCTATCAACCTTCTGTATTCATCCGCAATTTTCCACCACCATCCCATTTTCACTGCTACGTGTCAGTAATACGTGACAAGCTGACCCTACCGACATGGCGAAGCCGGTATGGCTTTTTTTTTCACGCATTTTGCTAAGCCACAAGAACTTTTTCATTTATGTGTGGATCATAGGCTAATTTTGAAACATAAAATAAGTGAGCAGTGTGGATAGGAGGCTATGGATTATAATAACAAATTACGCGATGTAACAAATATGTCAGCCGGATCACGGCCCAGGTTTCTTCGAAAATTTAATCATCTGCACAATTTTCCTGCAAGTCTGGTAAGAGTTAAAACCTTTTTGTAATATATTTTATTAACAAATAGCAATAATAATTATGTATAACAATTGTAATGGCCAGTCAGGTAGTCTGTTAAGGATAATAAAGGGGGGCAGTTAGGTCACGTGAGGTTATGTCCCGGTAGTGTGCCCCAGTTATGTCCTGGTAGTCTGCCCCGGTTAGGTCCCGGTAGTGTGTCCCAGTCCAGATTAGGTTAGGTCAGGTCAGGTGAGGTCTGACTAGTTTCTACAGTATATTGTGCCGTGGTCTGCCCCGGTTAGGTCCCGGTAGTCTGCCCCAGTTATGTCCCGGTAGTCCGCCCCGGTTATGTCCCGGTAGTCTGCCCTGGTTAGGTCCCGGTAGTCTGCCCCGGTTAGGTCCCGGTAGTGTGTCCCAGTCCAGATTAGGTTAGGTCAGGTCAGGTGAGGTCTGACTAGTTTCTACTGTATATTGTGCCGTGGTCTGCCCCGGTTAGGTCCCGGTAGCCTGCCCTGGTTATGTCCCGGTAGTCTGCCCCGGTTAGGTCCCGGTAGTCTGCCCAGGTTAGGTTAGGTTAGGTTAGGTCAGGTCAAGTTAGGTTTGGTTAATTATCTAAACTTGCCTCGGATTTCCAAAATCTTGACATTTATCCCTCAGGAAAATTGCAAAACCCCAGCCAACTTTTGCCGAAACTTGGCTCGGATTTCCAAAATCTTGACATTTATCCCTCAGGAAAATTGCAAAACCCCAGCCAACTTTTGCCGAAACTTGGCTCGGATTTCCAAAATCTTGACATTTATCCCTCAGGAAAATTGCAAAACCCGAGCCAACTTTTGCCGAAACTTGGCTCGGATTTCCAAAATCTTGACATTTATCCCTCAGGAAAATTGCAAAACCCGAGCCAACTTTTGCCGAAACTTGGCTCGGATTTCCAAAATCTTGACATTTATCCCTCAGGAAAATTGCTAAACCCGAGCCAACTTTTGCCGAAACTTGGCTCGGATTTCCAAAATCTTGACATTTATCCCTCAGGAAAATTGCTAAACCCGAGCCAACTTTTGCCGAAACTTGGCTCGGATTTCCAATTTTTCGACATTTATGCAGGTCAAGAAACCAGTATCAATGCAAAATAAGCTCATTTACGTGTTTTCCCCCACCCAAAACCCCCGGTTCCCAGTGCTCTCCCCCAAGATTGAAGGGGTTAGGGAATATGTATAAACCAAGTGGTTTCCGATCAATATTATGGTCACTAATGAATAGAACAAGTAAAAATAAGCAGGAAAAACAAAAAAAACACAAAAAAAAACACGTGGACCACTTATACAGAATTACCGGGGTTCGAGTCTCCTCTTGTAAGGCAGTCTGGTCACTGGGTAAATACATTAGGCGTGAAAAGTGACATGTGTTAACCCTGAGTGCCAGTTTAAACGCTGCCTTCGACCCCGCCTCGTTGCTCATCTCACCCTAATATCTCCTACATTTACCTCTTCTGGACCATTATCACCACTTTTCTTACCTTTCCGACGCCATAGCTGCTGTAGGGGGTGACGTGGAGAACTCGTACCGTTAAATTAATCCTTTTCGAGCGGATAGAAAGCACAGGATTACTACATTTTAACACAGAGCTTCACTAACATGTCAACACACCGCCATGTCATTGTGTACTGAGGCTCCCACGGTTCCAATAATGTTTAGGTGAGAGCGAGGGGGGGACGCGTTCGGGCTCTCCAACAGTCCTTCGTGGTGTTTATTTTACCCAATTGTATGATATTCTGTGGCTGAATATAATCATTACTCATTCTACAAAGATGTTTCATATTAGTAATAATGTTAAGTGAAAGACTCTTGTGTATGCGGTTGGTAATTCGCTGTTGCCAAGTTACCACTATATAGTGCCACTACAACTACTGTTGTCAATACTGTTACCACTGACAGGCTCTTAATGTTGGTTTCTTATTATTAACAATCTAAATGTAGTCAACTCTTCTTATCTCACCAGGATTTCAAATTAATATCCAGTGCACAGAAATGAAGTGGATCGCGTCAGCATCATTAATTAAGGCCTCTTTCAGTACACAATTAATTAAGTTATAATCTACTGTAGGCCAACATATATAGGCGCGCGCCCAACATATGACCCTTAGGAATGGGAATTGTCATCATCTTATCAGTTATAATTTAAGCAACGTAACTTCTCACACGTTAAAGGTTCATGGTACAGATAACCTTATAAGGATAAAAGATATGTAGTTTGGTATATTTTCACATATTGACTTTACGAAACAGAAGAGGGTCCCAGGTTAATTTTAACAGGCGACCCCATATTAGAAAATTGAACAATTTTTTAATTAAGGATTTTCGCGCCTCTTTGGACCCAAGCTATTCTTTTTCCTCTCTTCAGCTGCTGTCCCTCCTTTCCCTTTTCCTTCATTCATGGATCCTGTATCTCCTCTCTGTCTCCTCTTTTGAGGAGAAAGGTCTCTCTGGCCTGCCTAGTACTAAGCAGCCTTCCTTTTCATTCTTTCTCTTTAAAGAGGAAAGTATTCGGTCAGCGTATCCTACTGAGTCTGTCTTGAGTTGAGTTGAGTTGATAGGCGGGAAAATGCCTTTTTGACGAGGCACTCCAGATGTATTTTCCTACAGTCTGGGTCTTAAGTTAAATGCCCATTTCTTTCATTTTTAGGGTTCTAGTTTCCAAAAATTAAATAAGGTTCTTTTGGTTACTTCAAAATTTTCTATTTCATTGCTAAATAGCAGCAGGCTCCCAGGACTTGGTCATCATTTTCAGAGAGTAAAAGAGAGAGTTCGAAATGTTGGTTATGATACTAAAGGAGAGGAAAAGAACACCATAAATTAGGGATCAGCCCAAGTTGAGAAATATCCTCACCACTGTAGACTACTGTACCTGTACAATTACATAAAGGAATGGGCCGTGGATTTGGGCAGGTTACGTGTTGTCAGAATTATTAGTAAACTATAGGACAGATCGAGTGACAGCTATAGAGTGGCAACGCAAGGGATGGATGGAAAGAGAAGCCCAGGGTAGACAGACTCTGACAGAGAAACCGGTGGAAAGGTCCGAGAACCACGATTAGAAACTTTACGGGAGTGGGCAGGAGCCTACTAGAGTAGACTGAAGACAGACAGACACAGAGACAGTGTTTGGGAAATACCATCGTCGGTTTATCTTGTAGTTTCTTTATAAAAACAATGTAGTGAACAAAAATATAACTTTTAACTGGACAGAGAAGAATTATTACTTCCAAAATAATGAACTCTTAGCAGCATATATGTCATTGCGCTATATTATGAGGAAATAAAAAATCATTTTCACAACCCTGAAAAACAATGTAAACAATAGTGAATCTCCTTAACGATCTTGGATACATATGGTATTTCGTATTTAAATCAACGAGTCCTTATATACAATTTAGGATGTGTAAATTAATTTAGTTTTACTTTCAATTGCTTTCTTGTATTATATACAGTATATGAAATTTACAGGAGATATCACTTTAGTCCCAGATTTTCTGACATCCCAGGTTTGAGATTTCCTGACAGCATCACGAGCTTGACGAGGACGACCAAGGAAAGAGTACACGTGTTTTTTCTTCTCATAAAAATGGTAATACCTCTAGAGTATTCAAGTTATACTCATAGTTGTGGTTCATTGAGTTGCTGTGAAATGTATCTGACAACAGGAAAGTTTTGTATCCTTAAAGTTCACCAAATATGTAATAACTTTAATTTTGTTTGTGTTGCCTTGTTTAGTTTTGGTATTATTTTCCATGAAATTGTTAAGGAATTATAGGTATGAGGTGATTTTATCTTCAATAATAACTATACAAAGGTACAACAACATGTGATTAATGTTAAGGTAATAATTCTGAAATCTTTAACTTACAGAGTGACTTCAGCCTAAGACGACAGGCTCGGATGAGGCGTGAGTATCTCTACCGCAAGAGTATTCAGGATCGCAATGCAACCATGCAACAAAGGAAAGATACAGTTAAACAGTGTATGCAAGGTATGTAAAGTAGTCGCATTTTTTAGCTTATACAGCATTTTTTGGTAATAGTCAAGAGTTTGTCCATAATTTGTTTTTGACTCGAGGTTTTCAGAATGCAATGTTTTATTGTGTTTTTAACTAATTAATTGTTCACATCCGTTGCAAATTAGTGTTTTGGGAGATATCACCCCCCCCCTCCCCCATCCCAATCTCCGAAAACACCATTTTTTTTGCCATAATTGAACAAGATTCGTCTGAAAAACACGACAACGCATTAAATAGAATTAGGTAGACCTCACCTGACCTAACCTAATCAGGGCCACGGTAAACTACCAGAACCTAACCTTAGCAATCTATGGAGCCTGGATGTAAACACTAGGCGGTCATCTTGAATTGATATAATGCTGGAACCGATGGTTCCAGTTCTCAATACGAAAGGAACTGCTGGAACCGGTACCTAATATTAACTGGCAATGTTATATATTTGTGGTCTAATGCTGTTTTAAAGCCTTACCGTAATTTCCCGACTGGGACGAACAGCAAATGCATTAAATATAAAGCACATAGGCACATAACAACTACTATTGGTGGAACCTTTTCCTTGGAACTAGTTCGGAGGTGAGAACCAATTCTAAGATAAGTCATCGAGAATCGCCAGAACCGGTTCTGGTACTGGTTCCTGCCCAGCCCTAATTACGACATACCTTTATTAAGGGTAGTTGTATTTAATGCATTTGCGACAGAAATAACCAATAAGGAAATGACGTACATGTATAAAGAATGTATTTGACAGAAAAAAATTTATGGGAGTGATTATGGACAGACGCTTGACTAATACCCATTTTTTTCCATGGCTTTACCTCTCATAGGGAAAATAAGAATATGCTGGGGCTGAAAGGGGGAGTGTATTTACCCCACCCATTTCACTATCATTCTAGTCCAATAGTTCACACTTTGTTATTTCTGAATTAATTTTTCATCCTTGGCCATGGAGTCAATAAAATAAAGTGAAAGGGAAATGGGATATTGACGATGATGATTACGAATTGATGATGAAAAATTCTAAATTACCTCTTTTGTCACCCCTATGTCAGATGGTCATGAAATCCCAACGGTACTGAAGGATAAGGCTCTGGATCTGTTGGCTGGTGGTGACTGGGACGACGCCGGACCACAGCTGGCAGTGGAGCTTGGTGGGGAGGCTGCAGGTGGACTCACTGACATAGATGATGAGTACCGATGGGCTGGTGTTGAAGACCCCAAGGTTGTCATCACTACCTCCAGGGACCCATCATCCAAGCTCAAACAGTTTGCTAAGGTCATTATTAATTAAGTGTTATTACAGTAATTTACCAGATTGAATATTGTTGATGTTATACATATAAGCCTGGTGAAAATGTACTGATTCATTTCAAAATAACTTGAATTCACCAATGTGGTTCTTTTTTATCTAACAGTAGTTTTTTTGCTCTGCAGGAAATAAAGCTTTTGTTTCCCAATTCCCAACGTCTTAATCGAGGTAACTTTGAGACCAAGCAGTTGATGGAGGCCTGTCGAAATAATGATATCACCGATTTTATTGTCCTACATGAAACCAGGTTAGTTTTGCCACGGTATATATTTTTTCTGGAGTAATTCTCAAATGCTAATGTTTTACTAGTATTACAGTGATTTATAGTGTAAGTATTAATTAACACTAGAATCATTAATTCTGCCTTCCTCAATTAATAACATAAATTATTAATTTTTAGTGTTTTTCAACTTAAGAATTATAAGGTTTCATAGACTATGGAACTGTATTTATTATGTCTTAAAAAGTGAACTATGAAAAGGGATACAGCGTTGAATTGGGACCTAAACTCATTTTCCATTTCCAATTCTTTAGAGGGAACCCAGATGCTATGTTGATCAGTCACCTTCCCAACGGTCCCACGGCCTACTTCAACCTGACTGATGTTGTGATGAGACATGACATCCCCAACATGGGCACTATGTCAGAGCAGTTCCCACACCTCATTTTTCACAATTTCAAGTCAAAACTGGGCTTGCGGGTAAGAGTATAAAAATTTCCTCTATTTCTACAGGAGTATCTACTGGTATAGATATAAAAATGTTCTCTATTACTATGAGAGTACCGTATTTAGCTACTCATTCATAAATACACACTTTTGGTACGTTAGAGCACCTTGATCCCTCCAAAGTATGCCAGGAAATGGGACCAGTAACACCTTCAAATGTTAGGATTTTATATTTTCCAGTTATCTTGATAGCATGATAAATTTGGTACACCTCAGACTCAGAACATTGCAAGTGATCCTTGATACTTTACCGTACATTTCAGACTCGCAACATATTGAAGTACCTGTTCCCGGTGCCCAAAGACGACAGCCAAAGAGTGGTGAGCTTCATCAACTTGGATGACTGGATTCTCTTCAGACAACACACATTCAAGAAGGTCAACGAAGGCAAGGATCACGAGCTGAATGAGATTGGACCCAGGTTCAGCATGAAGTGTAAGGAAAAGTTTATGACCTACATTATAATATACAGAGTAATGCATACTGTTCTATACAGAATCTTTTACACTATTAATTTTATGCTTGTAATTCTCAGCTTCAGGGGTACAGTATCATTTAGGGAAAATATCATAGAAATAAGAGAGTAAAGAACTGGTGCCAAACTGTTGATTCATTACTTTAACTTTTTCTTTTATGTATTGAGTACAGTACTAATAATTTTAATAAAATATTGATGTGGTTGGTTTCTACAGTGTACAAGATCATGATGGGAACACTGGAGCAGGAAGGAGCAGCTGATATAGAGTTTGTCCTGAAGCCATACTTGAACACTGCACGTAAGAGGAAGTTTCTCTCTGATGAAGACCCCTGGTGATGGATGGCCGGCCGGTGATGAGAATAACAAACAAACCAACCTTCATCAGACTTATACTATGGAATGTCTTATAATTCTTTTATAGGAGGTCCTTGCTATAACACTAAGATAATTATTTAACACTTGTCATATTGTATAACAGAAGCCTTGGGAAAATATTTGGTGGTCTCCAGTGAAGTGATTATATCAAGAGTCTATTGCATCTGTAACATCTCAACATTCTTGTTATCTTTTATTTTCTACAAATCACTGTATTTGTCTTCGGTTGTGTGGTTAGTATATTTTTGTTATGTATAAAGAACTCTCATTTCTGTAAGCTTTGACTTACATTTTGACGAATAATAATAAATTGTTTATTGTACTTATATGCATTTGATATTCAATTATGTTGACAAGACCATATGGATGTAAAACAGTAAAAACCATTAGGAATGCAAAGTGAAATTGAAGATTTATGTGGCAATGTATATGTATAGCCCATATTATCTTCTTGATTATTGGCAACACCATAGACTTTGTAAGGGCCACACCCTCAAAATAATGCACTTTTTATAGAATTAGGATGACTTGACCTGACCTGGACTACCCTAATCTGGACTGGGGTGGACTACGAGACATTAACATACTGCAAGGGGCTTATAATTAAAATATGCATTAATCATTTAATACATATGAGTGATCATTTATACTTATATGATTTGTATCAATGAAAAACTAATGAAAGGGACATTATCATGTATTACAATCATACAGATAGCCTCCTACACAGACGACATAACACTCGCATGTACACAGAAATGCAGACACAGCCACTCACATCCTCCAACACTACCTAAACACACTCAATGCCTGGTTCACCAAAAACAGACTTAAAACAGCACCCACCAAGTCTACTGCCACCCTTCTCACTAACTGGTACGCAAAACACCGCTACACACCACACCTTACCATAAACATAACACACACACCCAAAATACTTGGCATAACATACAATACATCCATGACATTCAAACCATATCACGGCCATCAAAAACAAATGTATGCCAGCACAACATTTGAATATTATTAGGAAGGACGAAGGTCCACTTCGGAACTTTTTTTTTCTAGCAGAGCTAGGAAGCTCATTTTTTTTACTGAAGGTGGTAAAGATGTATAGCCTACTAATATATATATATATATATAGTTTCATTAAATTCTATTCATAATTATTAGAGTAATATAATAAAACGTATTCTCAGTGTTCAAAAATATAACAATATGCAGGACCTAACAACTAAACATGGATTAACCCATGGAGGTACAGTATAATATAAAAACTCCATGGATTTATCCAACTCCTCTGATTGCCTATGAGAGCAACTGTTGCCAGGCCTGCTTGATGAAATTTCCCCAACTTTAATATTAGAATTTCCCTTTTTACCTCAATAATCCCCTGTTCACTCCTGCCAGCTGAACATTGAGGGTCTTTTTGGTATTTCGTCTGGTAGAAATTTCCCTGTTCACTTCTGAACAATCTTTATATAATTTCCCTGTGTGAACTTCAAAATTCCCTAAAACAGATAATTTTCCCTTTTTACCTCAATAATCTCCTGTTTACTCTTGAACATTGAGGGGCTTTTTGGTATTTCATCTGGTAGAAGTATCCCTGTTTACTCCAAGGATGAGAGACAGTCTCTCATCCTTGGTTTACTCCTGAACAATTTTTAAAATCTTCAAAATTTCCTAAAACAGGGAAATTTCCCTGCACCTGGCAAGTATATTATTTATTTATTTTTTCCTTTGAGAGATAATATGAATACATCCTAGATGCTATGTTTATCTAAATATACCCACAGTGCGTCTTTAAATATATATATCAAAGTACCATAAGAGCTATAATGAAAATCTACCGGAAAGTTATCCCAACCATGGAGGTATAATCCCAACCTAGTGTTTTTTGGGGTAAAATCTACTGAGTTTTCCTGTATCCCATCTGGCAACACTGGGTAAATGGCGGCAGTAGAAGTTCGCGGGAAAAATACTGTCACTATCCAAGCCCCTACAGGAGTAGACACAACACCGGCTGTTTGACCTCCTCACCACCACCTCACACCATGTCACACACACCCGAGAAATGTGCCCCACCCAACCAGAGCCCCAAGAGTTCCCCCACCAAGAAGGAAATGTGAGTAATAAGGTTAAATAAGGTGTTAAAGCTGGGTTATGGCTGACACCGGCTGGGCTTTGTTTATCCCGAATTTTCTACTAATATTTCTGTTTTTAATGCCAAGTATAAGTTTTACATGTGGTATTTATCCCGATTGTTTTACTAATAATCTGTTTTTAATGCCAAGTATAGATATTAAAGTGGTATTTTGTTTGTTTATCCGGAAATTTTTACCAATATTCAGTTTTTTATGCCAAGTATAGGTGTTAGAAGGTGGCATTTATCCCAATTTTTTACTGATACCCGGTTGGTAAATATTGAAAGAATTACCGTTATTGCATACGGCATTTCTACCTTCATTACCCACTTATTTAGACCATTCTAAGACTATTTTCTTTATGGCATTTCCTCCGAAAATGCCCCATTTCCAAGATAGGGTATTTTGAAATTAGCCTGACCTAACCTAACCTAACCTAGACCACAGCAGACTACCGGGACCTAACAAATATCCGTGGTAAAGTACAGGAAATGACCTGGGCAAAATACTGGGACCTAGCCGGATCTGGCAACACTGCTACAAAACGGCAATTCTTTCAATAAATACCATTCGGTTTTTGATGCAAAGTATTGATGTTAACGTGGCATTTCATCTTGTGTAGTTCTAGTTAGACCTTAAATTACTGATATAGGTTCATAGTAGATGTAAAAACTGTGACCGTAAGTGTGAGTAAACGTATGGGATATAGGGCCATATTCAGGAACATCTGTGGTGTATATGATGGCGTGGTACCGATACGACGGCTCCATAGACAAACAAGTGAGCCATCGTACAGGTACCACACCATCGTATATACCACAAATGTTCTTGACTATGGCCCACATAGTAACCAAGCCAGTGAACAAAGCTATGATAGTCAAGTTATGAATTTTACACACATCTTTACTCTTGGCTTTAACTCGTCACTTTTATACATTATTTTAGGTATTATTACAGAAGTACTGCGTTCTTGGCTAGGGCTGCGCAGTGTTACCACATCCGGCTAGGTCCCGGTAATTTGCCTCTGTCACTTTATGATAGTTTACACCGGTTATATCCCGGTAGTTTGCCCAGGTTAGGTCCCGGTAGTCTGCTGTGGTCTAGGTTAGGTTAGGTCAGACTAATTTCCAAATTATGTTTGTAAAACGAGGCATCTCCGAGAGAAACACCATAGATGAAAAGTGTTTTAGAATGGGCCAAAATAGTGGGTAATGATACTAAAATATACAATATAGTGAACTCAGTATTTCTGTAAATTTACCTTATTTTAACCCTAGTTGTTTGACAATGATTGATATCGGCTCTCTTGTGTGGTGCGTAGCACGGGATTGACTGGATAGGCTTGATTAGTTGAACTTGGCAGTGTTATAAACAGTATGTTGTTTATACTATTGTACTACATAAGTAACTAACGTTACCTTAAATCTTAAGTGTCAAGAGGGAAACCATTGATAGCCATCAGTACAATATAATTATCATTACAGTGATGCGGCCACGGCAGCACTCAACCACTTTGCTCAGGGCAAGAGACATTTGGTGGTGGGTGACATTCCTTCAGCTGTTAACTCACTACAGGTCAGTTGTATATACTATAAGTTAAGTTTCATTTTGTACACAGTTAAAAGATTTATTGTGTTCAGTGTATGTTAAAATATTTCCTTGTGTTAAACTTCATTATGTACATTATGTTTAAAGTTTCTTTGTGTACACTATACCAGTGATTCCCAAGTGTGTGCCACCATCATCTCCTTAGTATGCCAGGAAAAATGTAATGTAATATCAGACTACTGTATTATGAATTGTAAAATTACTTATATAGGACAGTATAAATAGTCAGATATGCTAATGAACTAATCATAATGTAAGCACCTCGAAATATGACTGCAAATGCCAGGATAATAATTTTGGCATCAAAATACTATGATTTAAGTTCGAAAATGCCTCCTTGGATCGGCGAGTGATCATTGCACTGCATATGATAGACCCTCCGGTACAGGTCTTGTCTAATATGGTATGTGTTCATATCAGTATTAAAAAAAAAGAAAAAAAGTCTAATTTTGTATGGATGCTGCATGAAAAATTTCAGGTGTGCCACAAAAACATTATTTTTTCTTTGTGTGCCGTCATACTAAATTGTTTGAAAACCACTGCACTATTTTACACTATGTTGTTGATGTTCTCCCGGGGCAGAATGGCCTCCTGCCCCACAGACCCCTGGTACACTCTGGTAGCAGTGAAAAAACAAATTAAAATAAAGGAGGGGCTGGCCCTATATGCCTGGGCTACCGAAGCACATCCCAAGGAAATGGGACCAGAGCTTACTGGACCAGGGAGTCTGGGGGCCTCCGACCACCAGGGAGATTGGGGGGAAGGCTGTGGGCCCAAGTCCACGTTACCACAAGAGCTACAAGTGGGGCCGTACCTTCCATGAGACCTGCCCTGAAGGGACCATAAGGGGGAGGGAGTTTACACTGCTGCATGCAAAGGGTCCACACAGCAGTGGAAAAAAAAAAAAAAAAAAAAAGGCCTCCGGTTGCAGTACACCTCACGTGGATTTTTAATCCATGTGGGCAGATCCACTAGAAAGTGACCAGATCCTACAACAATCTTTATTCTAGCCCTGTGGGGGATAACTAATATTCACAGAGAATAAAGTCAGCCCCACTGGGCCCTTACACTATGTGAACAGGTGGTGTTGTGAGATTAGCGGTATCTATTTTATGCCATCTATATTTAAGAGGTTAATACACTTTTGATACATTGGAACACCTTTGTTCTTCCAAAGTATGCCAGGAAGCAAGACCAGATTAATAAGAATAATGGTGGTCTGTTGCTGGTCTGTTGCTTAGAATAGTTTAGAGGAATCAGTTGCTCCAGATTTAGCAACACTATACTATCACCTTAATACATTCATTGACTAAAATATTTTATGGTTTCAGGAAGCATGTAGGTTCCTAGCTGAAGAGTATGGTGAGACTGCCCCTGAGTGTGGTGATGCTTATTACCACTACGGTCAGGCTCTGCTCGAACTCGCACGCATTGAGAACGGTGTTTTGGGCAACGCGCTAGAAGGAGGTATGGTATTTGTCTGCATAATATGAGATGAATACCTTTGTAGATAATTACTTGCTCTTTTTGTGAATGGGTTCTTGAATGCACACTCTTTTGCTGTTGCTTATATGCTTGTGCTGATTGTTAAGAGTAGAATATGTTTGCTGTTATTGCTTGACTATCATACTACCATTTATAATTATACTGTCCATACCTCTGCCTTATATATTAGCAGCTTTTGCCTGTTTTCTTCATGGATTTTGGTATGTTCGGGTGTTTGGTCCTAAACATACATATTCATGTATGCTTGCTTGCCTGTGTGTATGTGTGCTTTTGTTAATGATTTGTTCAACAGGCCTGAGTTTGATGTCAAGTGTTGAAACTCCTCATCTCGAAATTCAAAGTCTACATAATATTAAGTCAATTGATGAACCAAGAAAGCTTAGTATGGGAGTTGTTGACAGAAATCCCATAAAGGGTTTAGAAGAAGTGTCAATGTGTCCTGTTAAGATGTCCAAACACTGAATGACAACCATGAGTGGCTGTATAATACTTGGTGTTTAATAATAGTTTTTCCATGGTGGGGTTGCATGTAACTCTTTGATAATTACATATTTTCAGTGGTTTTGGGAGAGGATGCAGAAAACTCACAGGTATCCAACCCAGATAATTTATCAGGTAATTAGTAGTCATGAAAGGTTGCACTTCAAAATAAATGTGATTATACAATGCGAGATAGACGTTGAGAATATTGGTGTATTTAGACATCCCTATTAATTGATGATCTTTTTGTAGCGGAAGAACAAGTGGCTCTTGCTCATGAGGTTAGAAAAGCCCTGGAGGAGAACTATAAGGATTTACAGAATAACAAAGATGTGGATGAGAAACTGTTGGTGAATAGAAACAAGGATAAAAAGGAAAGGGAGGATGGCGTTGAGAGTTCACCTTCATCTTCCTCCACTGATAAAGATTCAAATACAAAGAAATGTGAAATGTCTGAGGTTAAGGAGGAGAAAGTAGTGGTGAACCAAGATCCAAATATGTCTGTGATAGAGGAGGAGGAGGAAGGTAGCTTTGACCACACCAATGACTCTGGCTTGGGAACCGAAGCAGAGAAATCAACAAAGACCACTGAGTTAAGCCAAGACAGTGGTCATGGTGAGGGTAACACAGAGGAAAATGTGGAGAAGAAACAGAAAAGTAAGACTGTTAAAGGGATAGTATAGTACTGGTAAATATGTAGCAACTGATTCCTCCAAAGTATTCTAAGCAACAGGCCACTATTAATGTTAATCCGGTCCTGTTTCCTTGCGTGCTTTGTAGGAATCAAGGCACTCCAATGTACCAAATGTATACTATCCCCTGAAGCAGTTGTTTAGAGAGTTGGTGTTGGGAGGGTGTGGCTTGGAGCTGTCTAAAGCTTATGTTCAGACACTCTTAATCTTGAGAATTTATTACTATTTTTGTGATTTACCAACTGTTTTGAAGCATGAGGAAGGTTGGTCAATGGCATGTTGTTAAATATTGAATGTGCAAGTCTGAGAAGATGGCAAACTTAAGCTATTTATTGAGTGTGAAATTAAGCTTAAGACTGATACAGCTGTAGTGTTGTGTGAGATGTTAACCTCACTAACCTTAGAGTATTTGTACAGTACATGTTGTAGCACCAATGTTTTATCTTCCCCCCCCCTCACGGCTAACATACTTCCTCCATTGTACCTGTGTGTAATTTGATGTTTTAACGTCCAACATTGACAGGAATACATTAACTGTTAACTATTTCATCTTCTAAAATATTTTTAATAGTGAGCTAAACTAACTTCTCTCGTACTCTGATATTACAGTACAACTTAGAAAGATTTTCAGTATATGCCTTTTGTGTAGTTTATATCCTTTGGAGTATAATTGTGAGAATCGTTTTTGATATTTACACCAATCTGGTTATCAGTTTTGTACAATGATATTTATTTCAGAGGATGGTAGCACAGAGGATGAAGAGGAAGAGGAGGATGGTGATGATGATGATGATGATGATGATACAGAGGCTGGTGAAGGTGATGATGCAGAGGCTGGTGATGGTGATGATGCAAAGGCTGGTGATGGTGAGGAGTCACAAGAAGAAAAATCTCAGAATGAGGAAGGAAATAAAGAAGAAAATGGAAGCCAGGGTGAAGGAGAAGGTCAGTATCTAGTGATTTTGTAATTCTATTAACCACCTTGGTTTTTTATATTTGAAAAAATTATTCCTGGCATACTTAGGAAGAATTTACTAGCCATCCAGTTCACTAGCTTAATACTCCCCCTTAACTCATTTGATATCCACTCCAGGAGAGAAGACAGAGGAAGATGAAGAGGAGGTGACAAACTTGCAGCTGTCATGGGAAATGCTGGAGCTGGCTAAAGTGATTTTCCAAAAGTGAGTACAGTAGTTGGTATGTAAGATATATGCCAATTTGTAGTTCATTAATATAACCAGTGGCTATAAGAGGAAAATCAAGGCCATGAATAATACTGTATATGAAATGGTTGGAAAGAATAGCAGTGTTACATCACCTCTGGTAAAAAAGGAAGTATTGCCAGTATTATTTTTATATATTAAAATTGAAGTTTGTTGGTGACTCATATTTAAATTTAGTGATTCTTTCCTGCAAACATTTATAGAATTATGTACGGTACTTCAGTTTCAAAGCCATTTATTCAACTAAAGATTTACCCATCATTGCTATTATGTTTTTTTGTTTAGGCAAGAGGAGGCTAATCCTGAGATGTCAAAGAAAGTGGCTCAGGTGTACTTGAAGCTTGGTGAGGTGGGTCTGGAGAGTGAAAATTATGCACAGGGAATTGAGGACTTCCAACAGTGCCTTCAGATTCAGGTGAGGTGATCTAGATTACTCATCAATAATTTCTTTTGTGTTGTGCTCTGTTAAATACAATATGTCATGTTTTTTTTTTTTTTTTTTTTTTTTTTTTTCAGTATACAGTAAGATCTCGCATCTAACGAATAATAGGTGCCAACAAAGGTGCGTTAGATACGAATTCGTTAGATGCGAATACATAAACATATGGCGGAAATTATAATCGGTACCAACAATACAACTGAAACTTAATTGGCTTGTATGTACGGCATACAGTAATAAAAAAATATGCAAGAAATGTGTAAAATAATCAAGAAACGTGTAAAATAATAAAGAAATGTGGAACATTCTCCTATGAGGGATGAATTCTGTATGCGGCGGCAAGGGACACACGTTATCACTTATCACATGCGGCATGCCGCTCCCTCACTCCCACCACCACATCCTCCACCACCATCCTCCCTCTCACTGTCTGCTGAGTCTCGTGATGCTGCTCGGAGTTTTGTTATCTTTTCGTCTGCACTTTTTTCCTTCACAATAAATCCATCAAAGTCATCAGGAATGTCACTAAGAATGTTCACTATATCCTCCTCACCATCACTCACAGTCTCTTGTCCATTATTTTCATCAAGATTTTCCATAATTTCGTGAAGCTCACGGCGCTTGTTTATCTGTTTTAGGGAATTTTGGAGTCCACACAGGGAAATAATATACAGTTCGTTCAAGAGTAAACAGGGAAATTTCTACCAGATGAAATACCAAAAAGACCATCATTGTTCAAGAGTAAACAGGGAATAATTGAGGTAAAAAGGGAAATTCTGATGCGAAGTAAGGGAAATTTCGTCAAGCAGACCTGGCAACACTGAGCGGGAGTGAGGGAGGCAGTGGGGAGTGGCTGTTTATTCGGGGTTTTTCGCTGTTCACTCAGGATTTTTTCGTTAGATTTGAAACTATACTCGTTAGATGAGAATATAGGTAGATGTCCAAAACGTCGTTAGATACGAATTCGTTAGATTAAAACACGTTAGATGCGAGATCTTACTGTACAGTGGAGATGGAAAGTAATAATTGGTTTGTAAAAGTATTGGTGGTCAATGTTTTATACTTGTTTCTTATTTTTGTACAGGAAAGAATCCTTGAGGATGATGATAGATGTTTAGCAGAAACACACTACCAACTTGGTGTGGCACATTCTTTCTCTGATGACTTTGATAAGGCGATACAAAGCTTTAATGCCGCCATCAAAGTGATTGAACAGAGAATAGAAAACCTCTTGAAGAAAATAAAGGAGAAGGAAAGTTGGACAGAAGAACAAAGAACTAAAGATGGTGAGATAATTGTCAATATATTTTTTTTTTTTTACTTTGAATTATTTTTTTGATACCTAGTCATTATAAATGTATTTTAATGTATAGTGAATTTTTTGGCTTAAGTAAAATTTAATTACTGACCATTTATGAAACCTATTTTGACGTGATTCTTGTAAGGATGGATGGATTCTATTTCCTGTCATGATTTGGAGGAATCGATAGCATGAACAAAAGTGAACATTGGTTAAATTTATTACAGCTGCAGTGAGGCCAGACCCATTCTACACTGAACAGGGGGAAATTGATGAACTGAACCAACTCCTCCCAGAAATTAAAGACAAGATAACAGACATGGAGCAGATGAAGAATGACTCCAGAGAGAAGATTCAGAGAGCTCATAAGGTATTGGTTCCCTTTCATATCAGTAAAGTTGATATTTTTGCCCTTTTAAAGAGTTCAGATCTTTGACTCCCCAACCCTAAGTTAGAGGGAAAGGAAGAAACCTATTGAATGTCTAAACTCGTAAATGGAAACCACTCATGTAAAATTGAAAATGGTGATTATAATTTGGCCTCAGTCATTACATAGGGAACTAGTTTGCCAAATGTGCTGGCATCTCGCCAATGTCAAGATTGCTAGATGTCCTGGTTGGAAGACTGAGTGTGTTTGAGGGGTAGATTTTTTTTGTCCGGTTTTAACATATCAGTGCTCCCTCATTGTAAACAAAATCTGAACATTGTATACGCATAGGCAGAAGTTTATTGACATTCAAGCTCTTTATATTTAATATTCAATTCATCCTCATTACAAAGCTGATTGTTATCTTACCAATAAATTAACATTTCAATTATTTTGGGTATTTTTATTGATGTTTAGTTGTATTATTTCAGGGTACTGTATAGGTTGTGTATTGTTTCAGGGTACTGTATAGGTTGTGTATTGTTTCAGGGTACTGTATAGGTTAAATACATATTTTTCAAGATGTATTGACATACTGTATACTGTGTAAGGAGTTTTTATCTGGTATTAACATTCTATAACTCTATTGGCAGTCTGAGGATGATCTGGTAAGCACTCCTGTATTGTCTGGCATGGGTCAGTGTATAATATTTGCATGAGGGTGTGACTATTGGTATATTGGTACCTGTGTGTTTTCATTTGTGTTCTTGAAACTTGTGTGGTGTGTGTTGCTGCCTTTTTTAGCATTTTGTCGAAGATGACTATTACTTTGTGTTCTTCATTGCTGGTCATAGATACAATAGTTTTTAAGAAGCTTGTCAGAAGGGTATTTATGAATCAAAAGCAGTCATATTATTCAATGCATACAAGTAGTACAGTAAAACACTGCCTTTTTGGACTAATTGGGGAAAGGGACATTTAGAAAGGACAGGTATTTTGACAGATTGATGTAAATACTGTAGAACTAGTTGGCACTGTCATGGTATTAGGACTGTTTTGGAGTAAATTTGAGTGTGCAATCACTTACTCCATACTTTAGGAACTTGGGCCTCTCCCCAATTGGTCCGAAATTGAGATTGCACCTAATTTCACTGAGGACTGCTACTTGGAAGTTTTTTATTGCTCAGAATCGCTTTAAGGAGCACACATTTAATTACCCATTCAACACACATGCACTGCTTATCCACCAAAAAGGGACTGGCACTTAACTGTTTTATATAACACACAACTTGTGGTCTTAAATGATGCTTCATTGTATATATTCTATGTATATATATTTCTTGTATAATTATGTATACCCTTCTCTATATTATTTTTAGCCTTCAGACCCCAAATTTTGCTTCCAATTTCATACATAAAAGTGAAGTTCAACTTAAAACTGAATAAAAACCTTATCTTGAATGGATGCAAAGTTCAGTTTACAAATGAGTAAAATCTTTCAAATGGTGGATATTTTGACACTTTTCCCCATATTTCAGGAAGCTCTAAAGGCTCAGGCCATTGCTGGAAAGATGGGAGGCAGCAGTGCATTTGGTGAGTCCTCCAGCAGTATTGGGTTTGATGCTCCTTCATCCAGCAACTCCGGTTCAGCCGCCTCTGCTGCTAAACCTATTACTCATCTGGTCAGGAAGAAGGTACATACACACTTTTATAACACTATTATGTTTGTAGTGTTTTGCATCTATCAGTATTTTGGTTTATTTATTAACCTATGTTTATATTGTTTCTTTATTATATTACTGTAATAAAGCAAAGATAGAATTTAAATAATAAAAAACCATTGCTAGCCGAAAAGATCATGTTCAGAGTTGCAATTTTCTTATTTTGTATCATTGTTGCCTACTGCATATATCAATAGAACAAAGGTAAAGGAAGAAAGAGATACTCCAATGTTAACATAAACTACCACATACAGTCTTCCAGTTCTTGAAATTTATCAGAAGAATATCGTGTGAATTAATGTAAGACGAAACTTTACTACTGTAGCTGATTTGCCCCTCATTAAGCAGAGAAAGGCAGAGGATGACGTAAAGGAGGACCAGAAGAAAGTACGAGGGGAGAACGGAGAGGCTGTACCGGTGAAGAGCGTGGCCATCAAATCTGACATCCAAATGGAGAGCATGGTCACAAAAGGGGTATTACTTTTACTAGTGTTGGTTAATGTGTATAAAATAACTATCTTATATCTATTGATATCTCATAGTGTATTATTTTTGTGGTGTACTTCTAACGGTCATATTCGGAGAAGTAGAAAATTTAGACTGACTCCACACAAAACTTGACTCCACAACCTTGATTATGAAAATTCTTTTATCCTTTCGTGTCTCTATGCGAGTTTGAGTGCTTGGTGACAGGCTTCAATGGAGAGGTGTTAGACGTGAGTTAGTTTTAATATATACTTTGGTCACTTGGCACTAAAACCTACCCGGAACGAGTATACAGTTGTGAACACATGAAAGACGCCCTTCAAACAGGGCCCCTTACAAGGCATAGAATAGGACTCGCCTTTATACAAGTCTCATCCTACCATATGCTCAAAGAGGGGCCCTGTTTCAAGTGTATGTGTGTCATATTTCAACTGTACTTCATTGCAATTTATGTTAGCGATTGACCAATTAAATTGACTTGACTCATTGTGATTCTCTTGCAGGACTCTACTAAGAAAGAATCTAATGCTGTAAAACTGAAAGAAAATGGCTGCACAAAAACTGAAGAAAAAGATTGAAGAAAATACAAAGGAAAAAACAGACCTGACCATTTATCATACCCTGACCTGACCACTGCCAACACATCCACATTAATTACTAGATTTTATAATTTGTTCTGATTACACTAGTTTGCATTAAGAGAATATGATTTCAACTAAGGATTTTTATATTTATTAAAATAATAATGAAATGAGCATATTATTCCCCTACTCTGACATAGTACTGTAAATCGTAGGGTATGAATTAATAGGGTCTATTATTGTGCACAGATGGATACAAATATTGAATTGGTGTAATGGAGATAAAAACCTTTTGGCTATGGTATTATTCCTATGGCAAATAATATAATATAGTGTTTGGGTAACATACTATAATAAATATTATTATAGTATATCGGGGCCAAAGGGGTTGAGATTAGTTTCGTCTTTCTGAAGAGTTTCAAAGGTGTCGATCAGGTGTTGGTGCTGTATTTCCCTTTATGGAACACCACCTGGGGAATGGCCACAACAGAAGATTAAGGTCATACTATATCCTATAGAGCAAAGTGGTCATTTCATTAGCTGGAGAGGTTGATTAGGGGAGTGGAGAGAGTCGCACAATAGTAACTGTTCCACATGTGTCAACACAGCACAACAAAGGTGAATATGGGAGAATAAGGTGTTCTAACCATTCTACTAACCAAGGTTGTTTGTCATTACAGTATACATAAACCTTGTAACTGGTAACCGCATCTTGTTAACTCAGTGGGTTACATGGCCTGTATGGCAAACTTGGTTAAATAATGCTACATTAATTCACAACTCAAATCTGAAAACCACTTTCTAAAGTTACTGAAAGGTTTTTCTTATCTTGATAATCATCTAGTTTCTATTTCCCATAAATAATTTCTTATCTTCCATGATAGGAATGTTGTCTCGTCCTGAAAAACACTCACTTCTTACCACTTAACCTTTGCCTTTATTGCTAAGGTGAATGTTTAATCATGGTTTTTCATAACATTCTTACACCATGTTGAATTCTTCGCCCCATAACATTTGCTTTTCCATTACTGTGAACTAACTTTGTTGCAGAATTGATTTAAAAGTTAATTATGTTTAATTAGGAGTGAGTGTTAATATAAATGACTGAATAACCCTTCGTTGATACTCAGGCCTTGTTATTTACCGCCCCGGGTGGGATCATTTAACAATATCTAATTCTGCATGCATGTGGTATTGGTAGAGATGGTATTATGGATTATATAGTGCGTAGTTTAGAAATGATATTTAGTGTTATGAACAAAATATGCATGACGAAAGTGTAGCGAGAGGGACTTTGTGTCTTCCAGTTAACTGAAGCAGAGCACCCATAGCCACCCTATTGCCACAGGACAAGCACTGTGGAAGAGATATTGGCTGGAGTAGGTATGTGATAACTGTTTAAAGGACTGGGATATTACATAACCCGGAATAGGTAAGTAACAAAAGTCTAAACTAGTAATAAATGAATGAATAAGTAGGGTAACTAAAACAGAAATATAGAGTGGATAATAAGTTGATACTAATAGTAAAGTGATTGAGAATGATGGTAAAATGTATTTGATGTTGATATTGCCTGTTTCTGTTTGACAGGTTTTAACCCAATTCTAATAAATTAATACGAAAGTGGTGTAAACGTCACTGATTTCATTCTACTGTACCCCATCATACACCTTACCAAATTACCGCTAAAAAGCCCTGTCCAAACTCAAATGGGGAAATCCAGCATGATAACAGGTAAGTACCAACGAGACTGTGAAAGATAAATAATACAATACTCTTAAACACCCCCCCCCCCCCATACACATATCCACATTCCACGCACGCCTCCCACGCTGTTCTAAACTTCTGGTGATTTAATTAAAGGGAGTAACCCATGACAGTGAACTAGAGGGCTATTGAATCCTCCAAGCTATGTCGCAAAACCCCCTCCCCTCCATAGAAGTTAATTGTTTCCTGGGATAGCTTGAATGAGGAATAATTGACCATAACACCCACAATTTTACCCAAAATGTGTTTCTCTAACTTCACCCCTTCAAAATCAAAATTGGCGGGAGAGATGATGCGCTTGCATGTGTGAGAGTGAATGGCCAATCAGAGGGCGAGGACTGGAGCAAAATTGGCGGGAGAGTTGGTGCGCATGCGTGTGTGTGTGTAAGTGACCAATCAGAGGGCGAGGACTGGACCAAAAGGCGTGAGCGAGACAACATGGTGCACAGTATAAAAATGACGATGGAACGGGACACTACTCTGGCAATAAAAGTACGGGAATTTATATTTTATTAAGTGCACAGAAACGTAACATAATATTTTGGTCTCGGGTGGTGTTAGTGGTGCCTGTGGCTACTATTTAATCCCGGAATCCGTTGTTTTTTTTATTTAATTATGTGGTGGTGTTTATAATCTGTACATCATGATAATAATAGTAATATTACTTAACAATAGGTAGCTAAGTTAATTGTGTTGTGTGGTAACTAAATTGTACATGAGGAAAAATAATGCGACTGGGGAAAATAATAATGGAGTTTATTTGTTTACCTAGTGACTAGAGTTCCAGAAAGATATTATTATAACCACCACAGCAGCGGGTATATACTCCAAAATGGACTCTTGATAGAAAAGAATTAATAAATAAACTTGAAATGTCCAACAGCAGGTGAGGAAGAAACGAGTTGATGATATGGAATGAGAGGAAATCGACCTTGAACCCTTAAATTCCTTCGTTAATGTCTACTTTCATGTCCTATTTACTCTATCCAGGCCAAATGCGTAATATATACTACATTTTCAGAGTATATACAAGTTAGATATATACTTATCATATCCATAATACTGAAATATGAATGAATGGGTTGAAAGTTTCCCCCCCACCCCCATTTCCAAGCTGTATGAGTATATTTTTCACATATTTACACATTTTACATATCTTTTCACATGTCATATCACGTAATTCATGACCTCTGGGTTAATATGATACCAAAGAATATTATTTATATTTACCAGGGTCCAGATATATGAAAGAAATAATGATAAATGGCATGTATTATTATTATTATTATTTATGTTTTGGGTTTGGTGAGATTTATGAGGTCAATGATTTATAACTGGTAAAAGTATTGATAGTCATTATTATTGTACCGTATTTCATTCATTATTTTACCTGTAATTTAGTGAGCCAGTACTTCTTATTGCCCTGTTATTTTATTTCTTTGCATTGGAAAGGTAAAGGCTATAATGGTAAAAGTTATGAATAATAAAAAAAAGAATTAAAATGCATACCTGGGACCTATTCTACAATTTTACCGTTGACATTACCCTCCAACACTTGACAGACACTGACCTCCTTTTAGGTTTTATTTTTTATCTGACATATAAGATGACTGACTGGCTGATTAGTTACAGTTAGGTTGGTACAATCATGAATACAAAAAATGGACTGACTGAACTTTTTATTAGGGTTGGTGCTTAACAATGATAACAATAAAAATAGTAATAGATAATAATAAAAATGATGATAATACTAAAACGTTGACAGTACACATCGAACTTGGTGGAAAAATAGCTAATAATTTTATGTTTTACTTTTACAATATGGTAGAAAGTTTATTTTATATTTTATAGCCTAAGTTAGTGGTCATTAATCTCTGCAAGCATTAAAAGATGCATATTTATTTAATAGACAAATTGAGATGTAGACAGTATAGTACAGTTAGTTGTTACCATGTGTTGTTATAACTTTCTGTGTGTGTGTATGTGTTGCTACCATGTGTTATTATAACTTTCTGTGTCTGTGTGTGTGCTGCTACCAAGTACTATTATAACTTTCTGTGTGTGAGTATGTGTAGGGTAAAAGAGCAGAATGTCATTAAACTAGTTATCAGGAAGGCTTTATCAGATAACAATGACCTTACTTCCTCTGTATTAGATTAGAGTTTGATATCACCAATATGAACTGGAATACCTCAGTATGACATTTATATAATGGCATTGATTTGTCCTAGATTTTACATGGATAGGAGTCAGATATAGTAATAATAATTTATTTTTAGAAGAGGTAAAGCCCTCCTTTACAATACAAATGAATAAAGAGATTATAATACAAAAATTATGCAAATTTATGCAGTACTGGTAAACTAAAGTAGGTTACAGTGTCATCATGCAAGGTACTGTGTAATGGGCTGGGAAAAATTAATACAACATTACTGATTATGGTAGTATGTTTAGGTTTAGTTTTTTAGTGACTTGTCTTGCTGGCTAATCAAATCATTACCGATACAGAAATGCTGTGTGGGGATGTAACTGTAATTCACGCACAACTAGTAACTAACAACAACAATAACATCTCCATTAGGTTAGATCGTCTGTTTGTACTTCTGGAAAATGGAGGTTCTGGCGTCACGAGGCAAGCGGCGGCACAGCAGCTTGGGGAGGTGGTACGGTTACATCCCCATGAGCTGACTACACTCCTCAGCCGCGTACAGGTCTACCTTACCTCCAATTCGTGGGATGTGAGGATCGCTGCGGGTCTGGCGGTGGAGGCCATCGTTAGTAATGTGCCGCAGTGGAACCCTCAGCCATTACCAACAGACAAAGGTGGGGGAGGGACATTGTTGTTTGGCATGTACTGTATGGTGTTGTTATTACTGTATTGTTATTGTTATTATTGTTTCCATTAGTAATAGGAATAGGACTAGAATTTTGTATGAATAAGTTTTAATAATTAGTACATGTACGGTGCTGTAGTATAGTTGATGTGCATAGCTGTAGTATATATGACATGTCATTTTGAGTGTTTTTTTTATTCTCCTAATTGCAGTGTATTGTTTTTAAAGATATAGATGAAGAGGAGAGTGGGAAGCCATCATCAGGCCGACTCTCACTCAAGTCTTTCAGTATCCTGCACGTGTTGAAGAAAGGATCATACCTTATGGCTGCTGATGAGAAGTTCTTTGAAGCCGAGGATGAAAACATGCGTAAGTCCTGAAAAGAATATGTAGACGGAGAATGTTGGTGACGGTTAGATATTGACAGGTGAAACTTTGGTAATGCGATCTTAATCTATTTGCTGTTTTGTCAAAGGTAACAGTTAATTAACAAAATTATCCAGTACAGTAAGCAATCTTTGAAAATCTAGTTATTATAAGTGAAGGGAGTTACTCTTTATTTATTTGCATATGTTGCGTTGATCAGCTGTGGACCCGGTGGACCGCCTTGCTACACAGAGGAGGTTGGTGAATCAGAGACTGGGGCTGGACATTGCTGAGGCCATCGGGGTTGACACTCGGGGCATCGTGTCCAATGACGATCTAACAGAGTCTCCCGTGGAAACATTGACTCCTATCAATGGTCAAGGCAAGGTGAGTAAGTGTTTAGGATAAGTAGTGATTAGTGAGGTGTTTGTTTATGGAGAGTAGTGAAGTGTTTGTTTATGGTGAGTGATGATAATTATTGCAGGAGAAACCTCTATTAAGGAAAATTTTGTAACTGCTTTTAGTCAATAATAAGCATAAAAATGTTTGTATTAGAGGCCTCATCAAATTAAAGTACTTTAGATTTTATTATTCCAGGCATCTTCTCAGTATTGTATGTTGTTTCTATTAAAATGGACAGTGTTTTGTCATGAAATATATATTAGGTATTGGTACTGTATGCCATTTGAAATCACTATAATATCAAGTCCTTGACAAAAAGACTGAGTATAATTGATGTAATGTTATCGTTGTTTGTTGCAGGACAGTGTAATCAGTATTGTAAAGAGAGAGATGAAGTCTGCAGGGATGGTTCTCAGCTCACGGGAACTGAACCGGGCTCGTCGCAAAGCTCGACTTCTGGCCAAGCAGAAGTCTGTTGATGTGTCAGATTGTGTATGTTTTTCACTCTTTATATTGTAATTATAGCATGGCAAAATAGTATTTGTGTTGTAATTATAGCATATCCTAATACCAACATAGAACCTGAGTTAGTGTATTTCAGCAGTCATTATTTATTTTTACAGTTTATTTTTTCTATGTATCCATTGTTTTGTGTCTGATATTATAATGGGGTAGTGTTAAGGGAGAATTGAGTGAGTCAGGGAAGTGTTAAGGGAGAATTTAGGGAGTCAGAGGGCTGTACTATATGAATATATATATAATGTGTGGTGACAGGTGGGAGAGGACGGGCCTGAGAGGAAGCGGCCTCGTATTGGTAGTGTTGTGACGGTGGAGGACGCCTGGAGTGACGATGAAGACCGCATGGTGGTGGATGAGGGGCCAACCCAAGACCAGGTCAGCCTCAAACAACACTCACACACACACAGTTCTAGTTGTTTGATCTTTACTAACCTTGTAACTTTTAATAGAGTAAATGGAAAGCCTTGTAAATTCAGGCCAAGTAATTGAATTTTCATAACTGTACTTCTTATCTCTCCTTAGCATGTTCAGCAAGTATTCATGTAATCTTGAATCCTGGTGTTTTGTTGCTCATTTCCATACAGACTAAGTGATCTACTGGGCCTGTGTTTTGAAGAGTATTAAATTCTGATGTACTGGGCCTGTGATTTGAAGACTATTAAATTTGCTCGAGTTATCTAAAGCACCTACTCCTATTTATTGCAGGGTCATATTGAGTGGCCACTGGAGGTGTTCTGTGAGAGTCTGGCAATGGATCTGTTCTGTGCAGCGTGGGAGACTCGACATGGGGCGGCCACGGCACTCAGACACATCATCAGGGTACATGGGCGAGGCGGAGGCAAGGCAGTGTATCACACCAAGAAGCAGGTCTGGCCTTTGTTTTGATATGATTTTATAGTTTTATTTTATTTTATTATTGTCGGTGAATAAAAACTAGGATAGGTTATGTAGGATATTTACTATATGAAGTGGCAATAGTTTTAGGCATTGTGAAAAGTGATGAAAAACTTCATTTTCATGAAGAAGTGACATTGTTATGTTTTGTTTTTGTAGATGGAGCAGAGTCACCATGCTTGGCTGGAGGACATGGCAGTGAGACTGGTGTGTGTCTTGGCACTGGATCGCTTTGGTGACTTTGTATCGGATCAAGTGGTGGCTCCGGTGAGAGAGACATGTGCCCAGGCCCTCGGTACGTCAGTCTTGTGGTCCATCTCCTGTCTCGATCATACATACTTCACCCTAGATGATTTTAATTTAAATTGTCTATTATTTTGTGGTTTAAAGTTGGTCTTAGTAGTTCCTAATTTCTTCATCCATAATTGTCCCTTATTAACTAAGTGGACAGGTTTGTTAAAGTGGTGTAAAATCAAGAAAAATATAAGGGAAAAATTAATGCACATTCATACAGTACACCATGGGCTAATCAATTATAAAATAATTAAATAACAGGATCTGAGATTGTCTATCTATCTAACGCTCTGATGCTTTGTTTCCTCCGGGAACTCCCCCCCCCCCCCCAAGGGGTTGGCCACGGCAGAAGAGTCCAGTTTTCCCTGTTCCAACACTCCTTCTGTACCTGGTCAAGCCCTCCTCTGCCTCTTGCATTTCTCTTTGATACCTACACTTCCACTCCGTTCTCCCATTTGACCAGTGGTCTGCCTATCACTCCAGGTCCCACAACTTCACTTCCATACTCCTTTGCAAACTAAGATTGTTTGTTTACATATTGCAGGGAGTATCGTACAACTGCTGTGTGAGGAGGGAGTGTACGGTGTATTGACGTTACTGGAGGCAATGTTGTCGTGGCGGGAGTGGGAGGCCAGACATGGGGGACTGCTGGCTCTCAAGTACCTCCTGGCCGTGAGAGACGACCTCAGGACACAGCTGCTCATGCGCTCATACCCCCACATTTATAAAGGTGAATACTGGATGATGAGTTTTTTTTTTAACAGCGAGTGAAATGGGGGTGAATTGGATAATGTACAGTAATGGAGATAGAGAAGATATGTTTGTTTTTTTTCCAGGACAGTGGATGAAACCGATGGTGGATGAGTTACATCTGTATTTCATTTCAGGGATACTGGATGAGATGGATGATGTTGTGGCAGTGGGTGCGTCTTGTCTGGTACCGGTGACGGAGAGTGTGATGGGCCAACTGAGCCGACAAATGGTGACACAGCTGGTGGCAACTCTATGGGATTCCCTCCTTGACATTGATGACCTCACTTCCTCAACAAACTCTATACTCATGCTCCTTGCTAAGCTTCTCTCACACCCTAGTAATTTAGACAGGTGAGACCAGAGAATTTTTTATCCTGAGTTTAGACGGGTGAGATCAAAGAATTTTATGTCCTCCTATGCTTCTCTCGCACCCTAGTAATTTTGACAGGTGAGAAGAGAGAATTGTGTGTGTTGCCAGGCTTCTTTAAATCTTGGATCTAAATTTTTTTTTTTTTTTACCCTTGGCGAATATTGTTTATGATCTGAAATATTATCACATTTTACTAGTCTGTTTTTGCAGTGTGTTGTCTGTTCACATGTCCTTTGGTTTGATCACAGAAAACTAAACAAATTTCCTGTTTTTCTTACTCGTGCTCATGTGTCGTGCTTGTTGACAGCATTGGGAATAATCTGAGCGAGTTGGTACCCCGCCTGTGGCCCTTCCTATACCACAGCAGCAAGTCAGTGCGTGGTTCGGCACTCAGGACACTAGACACACTCACCTCTATCACTACCTCTACTCCCCACAACACTCACAGTGCCACCACAAATGGAGAGAAGACACAGGATGAGGATACGGGAGCGAATCTCGAGTCAAAGGTTGAGAGTTCCAAATCTGATGACAAAATAGGCGTAGAAAAGTTGGTTGTGGAAAGTGATGAAACAAAAAAGGAAAATGGTTGTATATCTGAAAACAAATTAGAAAATAAAATGTTATTAGAATCTAACACGAAAGTTGATGTGGATGAAAGCGCAAGGACGAAGAAAGAATGTGATGACGATAGTGATAAAGTAAAGGAGAGTGATACTGATGTAGACCCACCTAGAACTAACCCAAGTGAGCCGATCAAACAAGAATTTTCTGTAGTGAAGGTAGAGAGTTCCCACGAGGAGGATACAGGACTGACCATCAACGAGTGCAAAGACACCAAGACCAAGGATGGAGGCCAAAGTTGTCTGGAGTGGCTCAGTGCCATTATACAACCAGCCTTGATACACATGTACCAGAGGGCACTACTGGAGAAGTCAGAGGAGAACCTAGAGTTGGTGTTTAAGGTAAATAGAAAATGTTAGTCATCATATTTTTAAACCCAAATGAGAGAGATTAAGATACATAGAATGATGTGCTGGATGAAATTATATCTTCTAGTTAAATTAAGAGATTGAGTTTTATATCATTGTTAAATTGATGGGATTGAGTTTCATGTCCTTGTTAAATTGAGGAATTGAATTATATATTATTGTTATATTGAGAATTTACTGTATATGTTATTAAGTGTTAATGTCCCACTCATCAGATTTGGAGACAGATGTTGGCCAATGTGCCTTTGGACTGTCTGTTACCCGCTGTGTGTCCTCTCATGTCCCCGTGGCTGTGTCTGATCATGGCTAACCCTAAGGTGCCACTTGAACCAACGCTTCTCCTCATTGCTCACCATAACAAGGTCTGTGTATGTGTGTTAAGTGCATCTCTGTGTGTTTGCCTGTGTGTCTGGTTGTCGTATATTTGGCGAGTTACCTGCACCTTTTGAAATACTGTAATGTATAATAATGACTTTGATGAGTATTAGTGTATGTGTTTTACTATAAGAATGATACAATGTGATTATATCTTTTGAGCTGAGATTTATTGAAGGTGAAAATTTTGTGCACTGGTACACTGTATCATCAGTCTGGGGAAGGCAGGAAGGTGAGATCTGGTACGGGAGCACTAAGTGACTCCAACGAACAAGGAGAAGTGAAGTACTACCTTGGAGGTTGTGACCTATACAACGATGCCAGTGAGAAGCAAAGGGTTGTGGTGAGGGCCAGGTGTGCTGCAGCTAAACTCCTTGGTGAGTCACACATGGCTTTAGTTTGTAGCCTTTTGGTTAGTTAGTTATGTTCATTTTTATACATTTTTCTTGTTCTTTTCTACACTCATATTTATATATTTTTCTTGTTCTTTTGTATCCTCTTGGTTCATAACGCTCATAATTTGTACATTTTTCTTGTCCTTTTGTAGTTTCTTTGTTAATTATACATACGGTACTCATATTTAAACATATTTCTAGTTTTTTTGTTTTTAAGAGTACAGTACATGATTATATGTTATTCCTTCAGGTGGCCTCTCCCAGTACGTGATTCAACCTATGCCAGGGATTGATTACTCAGCAGAGGAAACCCCAGTGTTATGTTATGTAAGACTCCTTGTGGCTCACCTCAGTTGTCGGTCAGCCATCCAGCGTCTTGGTGCAGCAGCTGTAATGAGGGAGTGGGCTCTAACCAGTCCCACCCAAGAGTGTCATCCTCAGCTACAGTCAGTCCTTCACACTTGCCTCACTGAAATCGTCTATTATGATGAAATTGCTCTTTCATTTACTAGGTATGTCTTCTTGGAGTTGTGAAGAAAAATTTAATGAAACAAATCTTCACTCTCTGTTTATATGCTTATTTCCCTAAATATTCAGCTCAGTAAGACATACTGTATTGTACTATCTCGAATGTTTTGCTGAATTTGTTGTGTTGTTGTCACAGGTTACAGCAAGACACAAAAGACTTCATGGCAATGCTGCGACACTATAAACTCCCCCTTGATGACACATTCACCTCGGCACCTGTTCTCACATTGGAACAGGTGAGGTTGGTTGTAGATTGTTAAGCGGCACAACTTCTCTTCTTTTGGATACAAGATGTTTGTGAAGTGAACATTATTTGACTGTGATATAGTACCATGTGGCCCCTGTTACCTTGTATTTGGCAGAAGGTATTATTGATCACTTTGTATCATCTCGCTGCTGTACAGATTCAGAACCTGAGTGGACCAGTAGCGCTGACTCTGTTCACTGGAGGGAGATTGAGACCCAAAGTTCACACCACCCTAGAAGAACGGAGAAAAGCCATCCAGAGCAGTGTATCCCAGACCTCCACTGATCAGATCAGTCTTTCCACCACGTGAGTCAAGCAGCTGATGGTGTTTTTGTTATGAAGGAGGTTTGGGAAAGTGGAATAAAATCAGTCGCCAACTTGTGAGTCGAGCCGCAGATGATGGTTTATTCTTGAAGAAATGTTTGGGAAGGTGGAACAAATTACTTCATGCAAATGTACAGCCATTACCATCAAGTTTCTCCAGTCATAAACTTCTATTTTTCTCATGAGAGGTTATTAAGTTATTATGTATTTGCTTATACAGTACTTACTTAATGTGTTCAGTAGTTTGGGAAGAAGTATTATACATTATATTTTTATTATTATTACAGGACTCAGGCTATGATATCTGGTGCAGTTGTAAGATTCAAGATTCTACCAGCCAAACTAAACCCAGTGATTAAACCTTTGATGGACAGCATAAAGAAGGAAAAGAATGAACAGCTTCAGGTAATTTGAAATACATATAGTGAAGTGACAAAGTTGATCTAATCTGTGACAAGACATAAGCATTGTTACCTCTTTTTATTCATCTTAATTTAGATTATTGTAACCCCCTAGTTGTATTTTTATCACATTTCTGAATATTGTTGAATTGTGATTAATTTTCTTACTGAAGATTATATACAGTAGTTCCATATAAGAGTAGAGTACTGTATTTATATATACATCTGATTTATCTGGTTGTGTTACATGTATGTCCATGTACAGAGTCTGGCTGCAGAGGACCTCACCAAGTTACTGGAGGTGTGTATTGACAGAGCAACATGTCCCAATGGCAAAGTTGTCAAGAATCTCGCAGCTTTCATTTGTGTTGACACAGAGTTTACTCCAAAAATCTCTAAACAGGTGAGACTAATACTTGAAAATATTTACTGTAATGTATGTTGTCAATTTTGGAAGCATGACAATTATGAACTAAACTTATATATGTGTTTTGATTTTCAGGAAAGCAGCAGTAAAGTGCCAAACATCCCAGAAGACAGACACAGTGGAATACTCAGTTTGACGTCACAGCTAAAAGTAAGCATGTTAAATGTGAATGTTGGATTAGTAATACCAAAGCAGCAGATACAATGCATTTAATGTCTTATCTTGTATGATTTCCATAGCAATAGATTAGTAAAGTACAGTCATTGAGTTGCTGGTGAGATTATCTATTGTGGACATAAAAGATGTTACATGTTTGACACACTGACACTTATTGTGATGTTGACCAGAGTGCGGAGAACCAGCTGCTGTGGCGAAGTTCATCGGTGTCTGGCCGCGGTCCCGGCAGACCACCCGGCAGACCCTCAGCCACCGCCAAGAAGGAAGACCCCGCTGAGGTCACTGAGGCCATCATAGAGAGTGAGGTAATCATCTTGACTCAAGTTTTTTGTTTTTGATTTTTTTGACAATGTTCCAGCTCCCTCATTTATTATTCTTGGCTACTTTAGTATATGTAATGTAATCCAAGGCAATTTAAACCAAGAATTTTCACAACTAAAATTTTTTTAAACACTTTTTACTTGTTGTACAGTATAACCTTTTAACGATAGATTTTGTGACCCTAGTTGTTGCCGTGTCATTTGTGTTTTCTTTGCAATCAATTGAGTAATTAATTATTGACTTGACAGAATCAGCGACTGGCAGAGATCCAGAGGCGAGGATGTACTGTGGCTCTGAAGAATGTAGTTTGTTACTTTGGGTGTGACCTTCCCCACAAGATTCCCCAACTGTGGTCTATGATCCTTGACCCATTTTCCTCAGCCACCAGCACCTCCCAGACCCCAGAGGAGGCCCAGGAGGCAGTGAACTGGCTGCAGCTGTTGGAAGTGGTCATCCCTTCCCTACACACAAACCTCGTCTCTCAGGTTTGGTTCAAGTCTTGGTTCTTGTACTGTGATAGATAATGAGATGAGCATTGCAGAAAGTTTAGTGGGAATGTATTGTGTACATTATATTATATGTGTAGTATTAACACATCCAAGCGTTTCACTTGACCTAATCCTTTTCGTCCTGCAGTTGGAGAGTAAGTTGTGTACCCTTGAGAACTGGCTGTATCATCCATACACTGCAGTTCGTCACATGGCTACAAGAGTCATGGGGGCCCTGGCATGTGTCCTAACAGTCCCCACCATGACTCATTTGGTGAAGAGTGTGGTGCCGGCACTCTCTGCCCTACACAGTGACTGCAAGCGCCAGGGAGCCTCTGAGAGCATCTATGCAGTCATTGATCGCCTCGGCTTTAATGTTGTGCCTTACATTGTCCTTCTTATTGTGCCTTTATTGGGTGAGTAGCCTTGAAGATACATGTAATTGTAATCTCTGCTTGGCATCATGAAATATATATATTAATGACAGGGAATCATACAGCAGTCAATTACATTTCACTTCACCTGCAGACAATTTCCATCAAGCTATCGTTAAGGAGGTTGAAGGATGGAGTCAATTTTTGTGTGTAAAAGTGATGTGAGCTGGAGAGAGGAATGAGCATTGATGTTAAAATTATTGTGATAGTTAAATGTATTCTTCATGACATTGGATAAATGTGACAGTTAAATATATCCTTTGGTAGGTCGGATGAGTGACCCAGACAGCAACGTAAGGCTGATGTCAACCCACTGCTTTGCCACATTGATCCGACTACTGCCACTGGAGGGAGGCATTCCAGACCCACCCAGCTTGAGTAGAGACATGTTGCAGAAGAAGAAGAAGGAGAGAGAGTTTCTGGAGAAGTTACTTGATCCTACCAAAATTGAGAATTATAAAGTGCCTGTACCCATCTATGCAGAGTTGAGGTCCTACCAACAGGTGAGTTAACTTATTTTGTTGTTGTATTAAGTTGATAAGGATTTTGCTGACATTGTTTACAGCAAGTTTGATTTAAAGCTTAATGTGATGGTGGTATTGATGCAAGTGTTATCCTTGGGTATCAGAACGGTGTGAACTGGTTGGCCTTCCTTAACCAATACAAACTCCACGGGATCCTTTGTGATGACATGGGCCTCGGAAAGACACTCCAGTCCATCTGTATCCTGGCAGGTGACCACTACACCAAGGAACTCCAGCGTAAGGTGAATCACTCTGCTCGGTTTCCTAACTAGCTTTAACCCTGTGCATCAATATTTATTTTTTGTTACCCAGTTTTTCTATGAGAAGATTTAGTATACATACCAATACATAATCCCAATGTAAATTGAATGTGCATATGTTATCCCAGTATATAACAAAGTTGAAATGTACTTCAGTAGTTAAACATAATCTTGCTATAAAATGAGGGTGAATTACATAACCTTTAGATCATTAACACTGTAATTCCAATGTACAGTATAATGAATGTGTACTGTAATATTTTCAGAAGGACAAAGAGAGTGAGAGTGAACCACTGCAATCCCTTGTGGTGTGTCCTCCAACCCTGACCGGTCATTGGGTGTACGAAGTGGAGAAGTTTGTCCACCACACTTACTTAAACCCACTCCACTACACTGGACCACCAGCTGAAAGATACAAGTAATTATTGCACGGAAAAGTCAGCGTGATTGAGTTGTAATGAAAAAAGGGATTTTTTTTTTTTCGATCAGAATATATAATGAAACTTTAACTTAACAGAAAATTATTTTTAGTTTTGCACAATGAATACAAAAGCATATTTACATATTTATTTGTTATAAGACCTTTCTGATTACCACATTTTCTATTATTTTTTTATGATTCCTTCTCAACAGACTAAGGCGATACTTCCCAGAACACAACCTGATTGTAGCATCGTATGACATTGTGAGGAACGACATTGACTTTTTCTCATTGATCAGATGGAATTATGTGATATTGGATGAAGGTCACATCATCAAGAATGGCAAGACAAAGGTACAATTAAAATTATTTGGTCAACATGTAGGGCCATTTTATTCTAGATGATTGTATGGTGTAAAATATCAAGTATTACATATTAGGTACTGAATGTAATTTAGGAGCAAACTCCTAAGAATCATATTCCGTACTGATGATATATTATGTGTAGAAATTTTATGTTTATGTACTCGTATTTTTTACTTTGTATATTCTCACTGAACATAACACTTTGATGTATGTTTTCCTTCAGTCAAGCCGAGCCATCAAGCAACTCATTGCTCACCACCGCCTCATTTTATCCGGTACACCCATCCAAAACAAAGTGTTGGAATTGTGGTCTCTCTTTGACTTCCTGATGCCCGGGTTCCTTGGCACCGAGCGTCAGTTTATGGCCCGGTACTCTAAGCCCATTCTGCAGTCCCGCGATGCCAAGAGCTCCAGCAAGGAACAGGAGGCAGGAGTGTTGGCCATGGAGGCGCTTCACAGACAGGCTCTACCGTTCCTCCTACGTCGAGTGAAGGAGGATGTGCTCAGTGACCTTCCACCCAAGATTACACAGGTTAGTTTGGTATCCGGTGTACTAAAGAGGTAAAGTCACCATTTGTAATCAATTTTACCATGAATCAACGCCTCATAACAGGGTGAATGTTTGTATGTACAATATGATTTGTACCAGGGTTTATTTAATTATTTTGTTAATTTATTTTTGCATTTCCCTAAAGGACTACTACTGTGAACTGAGTGCCCTTCAAGAGGAGTTGTACGAGGACTTTGCCCGCACCCAGGCCAGCCAGAACATCAGTGACTCCCTGCGTAGTGGAGGTGACCAGAGCAAGGATGACTCCACACCCAAACCACACAGTCATGTATTCCAGGTGAGTTGCCTGACTTTGTCATTTCTTGTCCAGTGATCCTTGATATAACAGGAATAAAATTCTTGTATCCCTCATTGAAGACCACCAAGAATTAGGATTATCTATGTCATCTTTACCAGTATATTAAACAGCAAATATTACAGTATCTTCCACTTTTTCACAGGCATTACAGTATCTGCGTAAAGTGTGCAACCACCCGAAGCTGGTCCTTAAACCTCGCCATCCCGAGTTTGAACGCATCACTGCTAAACTCAAGGACAACAACTCTTCCCTCTCTGACATCTCGCATTCTGCCAAGCTGCCGGCCCTCAAGTATGTTGTTGTCATTGTCATTGTTGTTGTTGTGATGTTTTTTATTTTTATTTTGTTTTATTTATTTAATTTTTTTCCTAAAGTACGATCTTGGTGTTGAGTAAGTGTGGTTCAGTTTGTAGTACTATTTGATAAGAAATTGAAGTCATTTATAGTATATAATGTAAAACCAATGCAATTTTCCCCTGATAATGTTCATGTAACTACAATGTACCCCCTTTTACACAGGACCTTTGTGGAGAACACTGAAATAGAGTACTGTATTTTAAAATACAGCAAAGGAGACTAAAAGTAATTTTTTAAAAATAAAGTAAATGGTTATATTGTATGATATTTTAACCCCCAGACAACTTCTCCTGGACTGTGGTATTGGTGTTGGTGGTGAGTTTGTAGCGGAGGAAGTGGTTGCCCCTCACCGTGCCCTCATCTTCTGTCAACTCAAGTCTATGCTTGACATCATTGAGAAGGATCTCCTCAAGTGGGTTCAGTTACAATATCTTATCTTTTCTCTTGTTTCTCTAATTGTCTGTGTAAATGGCTGTGTTAGGAGAATGCAGTGCAGTAATAAAGATTTTGTCTTATTAGCACTGATGGTTGTTTAGGCCCTGCCTCTATGTCAGCCTGGGTTGCCAAATGATTCATAGATACCAGGACTTCAAAATATATAATGCACAGTAACTCAAAGTTGGCTAAAACCAATGATGTTCATTTCATGACATTGTTATAAATTTTAATATTTTTATTATTATTTTTGATTTTCATTATTATTTTATTTTTATTTTTATTTTATATATTTATTTATTTATTAATTAATTTATTTATTAATTTATTTTATTTTTTCTAGGACACACCTTCCCAGTGTGACATACCTGAGACTCGACGGGTCAGTGCCGGCCGGGTCACGACACTCATTGGTCCAGAGGTTCAACAATGACCCTTCCATTGACCTGCTCCTCCTCACTACACAGGTCGGAGGTCTTGGCCTAAACCTCATTGGTGCTGATACGGTGAGATTTTATCGTACTGTTCTATATTCTTGTTTTATTATAGGATGCTATATATTATTGTACTGTACTTTACACCTGTGTTATAATACTATATACAGTACTGTATTACTTTTCTCTATACCTGTTTAGTAATCAAGTACTATAGATTACTGTACTGTATATTGAACTGTATGTGTGATTGTGTGCATATTTCAGGTGATCTTTGTTGAACATGACTGGAACCCCATGAGGGACCTTCAAGCCATGGACCGAGCTCACCGCATCGGACAGAAACGCGTCGTCAATGTGTACAGACTTGTGACACGTGGCACTTTGGAGGAGAAAATCATGGGGTCAGTACAACATTTATTTGTACAAATTTATCGAATTGAGTTTATTTACTTTAACGGAGGCGATTTTAAGAGTAGTTTTTTAATATTTTAATTATTGTATCTAACTTGATATAAAATGTTTTTAAAGAGAGAATGTTTTTAGTAAGAATGCAAAATTAAATGTTAACCCAAGCACATATAATTGTACTTGTTTTAACTAAAGTACCTAGATTTATTTTTTTGGCCGGTATCAATAAAATAAAATAGAAAAAAAAATCATAAACATATACATTACTAATGGCGAGGATGTTTTATTTTTCAGACTACAGAAGTTCAAGATGATGACAGCCAACACAGTGATCAGTCAAGAGAACTCAAGTTTGCTCAGTATGGGAACTGATCAGGTCAGAACAACACAGCATGTACTAGTGCTCATGTACTTTGTCTTGAATTGTAATATATGTATATGTACTGAAAAAGCCAGGATATTACCACTCATGTACTCTGTCTGGGATTGTATTAAATGTACTGAAAAAGTCAGGATATTAAATTGGGGGACCAGTACATTATTACCAGATTACATATAAAAAAATATGATAAGTAGCCAGTACATTTTTATCAGGTTAATGAAATAATAATAAGTTTCTCAGGTAGTGTATGTGTTTGGCAGTTATGGATGTACAGATATGTACTTTATTTATATCCTTGTATATGAGTACACTTACTAATGGGTCGTCATTGTTTACAGTTGCTGGATCTATTCACTCTGGACTCTGGTATTAAAGGAGGCAGTGGGAGCGGTCCAGAGGCTGTTGGTAGTGGCAGTAGTGCTGGCGGTGTTGGCAGGGAGGCGGCAACACTGGGTCTGGGGGCAGCAGGGGCCAAGGCTGTCCTGGAGGGACTGCCTGAACTATGGGACCCCGACCAGTATGACACAGAGTACAACCTGGATGCCTTCATGAGCACACTGAAGAAGTAGACACACAGAAAGCCAGTCAGAAAGGGAAAGCCACTTAGGTCCAGTCAGTGTGTGTGTTGAGGTGATCTGAGTAATATAGAAAAATAATGGCTGATAGACGTTAAATTTCTCACACCTTCCGTCTCTAATGTCATTGCGCTGAAACACATCTTCATTTTGAGGTAATATATTTATAGGTCCTGTGAATATTGTATTGTATTGGGTTGTTATTGTATTTTGAGTGTTGTGTTGTTCTGTCTGTGTATATTAACAAAGGTATGACCGTGTATATATATAAAAACTTACACAAAGTTACTTACAATACGAAGTCTACAGTACATTATATACAGACTGAAGGAATTAGAACACACTGAATAAATAATTTTTAAAACTTACATTAGGGGGAGAGTATAGCCCACTTTTGGTTCATTAGAGTGCATTTATTCCTCCAAAATGTGCCATGAAACAGGACTAGGTTAGTAAAAAAATTAGGGTGGCCTGTTGGTTGGATTAATTTGGAGGAATCAGTTGACTCCAGATTTATCACCAACACTGTACTCTTCCCTTAACCTTTAGCCACAAATCAGTGTGTTGCTGTAACCAGTGCTCAAAATTCCATGTATATTTTTCACGAACAATATTAGAGATAAGATTTGTTTTTACTCTATTATATGTAGTAATATAATGATACAAAGAGTCGACATATATTGCTCATTACTATATGTAAATATTAAATAACTTTTGTGATGGAAATATTGAATCAAACATATGAACACATTATAACTTTTTATGATTAGTACACTTGTTTACATTTGTGTGTTTATTTGGTTCAACTACAGTACAATATCTTGTAACAGCAAAAGAAGATTATTATTTTAATTATTATTTCTGTTATTATTATTATTATTGCTGTATTTGTAATTATTATTATTATTAATATAGTGTCTGTATAAGTTTACCTTTTTTGAATTACTCATTTACTGTTGGATTCTCCTCAATACACCAATATATGTATACAGTATAGAAATAAGGACTGTAGAAAACTTTTGTTAAGAAATGTTTGTTTGTGTCAAACTGTATTATTTAAAATTGTTTTGGGCAGAGGTGTTGTGCTTAATGGAGTAATAGTATACTTTTGGTACATAGGAGTGCCTCAATACCTCCAAAGTATGCCATGAAGGAAACAGGACCAAATGAACAAAAATACTGTAATGGTATCCTGTTGCTTGGAATAGTTTGGAGGAATTAGTTGCTCCAGATTTACCACCAACAACACTGTACTGTACTATCCCATTAAGTTAAACAGAATTACCTGTATACTATAAGATGGAATAAATTACACTGATTACATTTTTACATCCGAACAAAATCATTTATTGATATAGCACTAAATAACAATATATTACTCTAGTTAAAATTTTCAGTTGTTTGTTTATCTGATGCCTCTCTTGTTGGTGAAGTGGAGGGCTACTGATTCCTTCAAACTATGCCAGAAAATAGACAACCTCAGTATTCTCAGTACGGTATCTGTTTTATGGTATAGGTTGGAGGAATTGCTAACCCTCCAATATTTCCACCAAATAGTATTACAGTACTTCCATTATAAATATAGTATTCTAAATATAATAAAACTGGTGCTCTTATTAATTTGAAGTATAGTATTAGTTCTTCAGTTATTATTATTATTGTTATGATTTTATTTTCATTTTGTTTTACTTTTTTTAGTGGAATTGTTATGTTGGTGACATAATTTGTGTTGTAAAGTGTTTGATATTCTATAAGAGAGACTCTTTGTTTACATGTCTTCAGTTTGTTAATTATTATTGTGTTTTTATTTTATTTTTTTTAACTAGTGTACGGCCATTCCATGTTTGTCCCAGCAGAGTTTGGAGGAATCGGCAGCCCTCCAAATTCACCACAAAAAAACAAAAATAAACAAGAGATTACACATGTACCCCCTTCACTAGAACACTCCACCATTACCCATACTGTATGCATAGATATACATTGATAAAATACATCATAATAATTTTATACACTGATAAAAATTTGACCTTCTCTTAGATCATTGGTCTTGTTTCTGAATTATGGTAAATATAATGTTTTTCGTATACTTCACCTCTTTGTGTAACTTTCATCTTCATTTGTTTCTGAAATATAATATTTGTTATACACTTCGCCACTTTATACTTTAGTTTTCCTTGTGTCTTCTCTGATTTCGTTTACAGTAATTCCTTTGGTTTGCACTGATGTTATGGTTGTCATGTTTGTTTGTGGGGAGAATAACAGACAGACACACAAACAAACTTAGAGACAATATAGTTTATAAAATCATTGTTATGTTGGTTTGTGGAGAGAGAATGACAGACAAACAAACAAAGAGACAGTATATTTAAGGACCATGCGATCATGTATGAGAATTGGAGGCTTCTGATTCCTCTTGACTATGCCACGAAACAAGCTCCTTCCATATAGGTCGTGTTTCGTGGCAGTATTTGAAGAACTCGTTTACCTCCAATTTTCTGACGAATTATCACAAGGTCCCATAATAACATCGTCAGTATTATTAATCAGGTCAGCTGTTGATTATTAATATGTATGAGTGATAATTACCCAAATTGATATTATTACTATTTTATTTTAAAACCTTTGAAAACATTGAAGAAACTATTTTGCAGACTAAGGATAAGAGTTAGGGTCGTGTACAAGAATGTTCTCAGTAGTGTTGATGATGGTGTGGTTCCATTATGATGACTCTGTAATGTAGTGTGTCAATCGTACCGGTACTACACCATCGTCAACAACGTGAATGTTCTTACATAAGTTTAATGGGGTGATATACTCGTGGTACATTGGAGCGCCTTGATTCCTCCAAAGTATGCCGGACAGAAAACAGGACCAGATGAACACAAATAATGGTGGCCTCCTGTTGCTTGAAATAGTTTGGAGGAATCAGTTGCTCCAGATTTACCACCAATACTGTAGATTGAATAATGCAAATGAGTGAAGGTCAAACATGAATTACTTTATCAAATTCATATAAATCTGGAGCATTTGATTCCTCCTAACTATTCCATACAACAGGAGACCATTATTTTTGTTAACTTGGTCCTGTTTTCTGGCATACTTTGGAGGAATCAAGGCACTATAATGTACCAAATACCTGTATATATAACCATTTTAATGAACAAAATATCTAAAATACTGGTGGTGAAGAAAGAAAGGTTACATACAGTATTGCCAATATTTTTAAGCTAATCATTGTAGATACAGGATATTAATAATTAAGCTCTTTATTTTATACTCATTTGTTTAAGGGGAGATTCTCTTGTTGGTGAATTGGAAGGTCTGTGATGCCTCATAACTATCCTAAGCAACAGGTCACCATTATTTTTTGCTAATATGGTGGTGTTTTGTGACATAGTTTGGAAGAATCGGTATCTCTCTGATTTACCCTAAAAAAAATCTTATGTAAATTCAGGTGGGGGGGGGGGGGAGTAATACACAGCCTGCGGGCATCGACAGGACCTCCCACCCCCACCTCAACCCCAACCCTCCCAGCTCAGAACCATACATCCACCCTTCCTTGGAGTGGAATGGAACCTCAGCGTCACAACATACACAGTATTAAATAAAGGAACGTCAAACTTGGAGATTTATTTATGGATATTTGATGTGTATTGTGTTTCTCTTTTCTTTTTTATTGGTACTGCATTAAGCTTTTATTTATATGTATCCTACTGTAATAAGCATTGTTTTTGTACAGTACACTATTAAGCTTTTTTATATAATGTAAAGTACTGTACTAAGCATTTTTTTTTTGTGGACTGTACTAAGCATTTTTTTTTGTGTACTGTACAAAGCATTTTTTTGTGTGTACTGTACTAAGCTTTTTTACACTGTATACCGGTATATGTGTTGTATTAAGTTTCTTATTTTTTCTTTCGCTGTGTACTGTATTGAGCCTTTTTTCCTTGATATTTTTTTTTTTTTTTTTTTTTTCTATATGTTCCGACACTGGACATAGGCTTAATCAAGCCCGTTACCGTGGCCCAGGTCAACTGCTACTCACACACACACACGTCACGTTACTGTATTAATTCATTCTTTTCTTTTTCTTTTTTCTGTATGAAACCATTATTGTATTTTTCCACCTCCCTGCCAAACATCATGATATTAATTAATAGAAACCGATGAATAAAGAACCACAGTTGTATATTATATGAAGTGGTTTTATTTATTATATTAACTTTTTACCCAATGCCTTTTATTATTTTTATTATTATTATTATTATTATTATTATTATTAGGAAGGGGAAGAGACACGGACGAAAAAGGAGAAGGAAAAGAAAGGCAGGGACACTGGGGAAGGAGGAAGAGGAAGAGGGGTGTAGGAAAGGGAGAGGAGAAAATTAAATTCATGGAGGGAGAGGAGGGCAGGAAGTCATTGTTGGATGGAGGGACGAGAGAAAGATGGAGGGGAGGGAAGTAATTGGTTGGAGGTAAGGAGAGACGGTTTAGGATGGAGGGAAAAAAAGGGCGAGAGTGAAGAGGAGGTTGGAGAGAAAAGGGGTTTAAAAAAGGGAAGGAGGGAGATATGGAGGAAAAAAAAGGTGAAAGATAGAGAAAAAGGAAGGAGGAAAGGAGAAAGATGGAGATGAAGAGAAGGAAAGAGAAAGATAGATATGGTGGAGAGGAAGAAGGAAGAGCCTGGAAGGGACGAAGGTAATTGGGTCACGAAAATAGAAGAGGAGGAGGAAGAAAGTAAAGACGGGTAATGAAGGGAAATGGAAAAACAACTCTATCTATACTGACCACTTCCCACAACACACACACTTATAACCAACACACACACACACGTATCCAACACACATACATACAATATACTAACGTACGTACATACATCTACATCTAACCAACACACACACACATTCTTTCAGTATGTAGCCTAGAAAACAGTCGAGAGTGAAAATTAGGTGGAAATATCAGTAGCCTATTATTATTATTATCATTTGTGGAAAAGGTCTGCTTGGTGTATGAGTTTGTGTGTGTGTTATGTGTTGGTTATTGTGTGTGTGTGTGACAGGCATGCGGTAGTCTTATAACAGCCGAGATAGCTTGTTACTACCGGAGGTGAATAGCAGACTCGAATACTAAGTACAGTTTATTAATAAATACAGTACAGCAGTAGAAGTACAAGTAGTAGTGTGGGCCAAGCACCGTAGTGAAGGTCAACCCGCTTGCCTGGAGACGTGTAGGTCTTGGTACCGTAGTGTGTAGTAGCGTAGGGCACGTGTGTTTTGGTTCTTGGTGGTGTAGGGCACGTGTGTTTTGATGGTGGTGTAGGGCACGTGTGTTTTGGTTCTTGGTGGTGAAGCGCACGTGTGTCTTGGTTCTTGGTGGTGTGGAGTGTGCGTGGGCCGTGGGGTCGGCAGGGCAAGGGGAGAGGGAGACCTGGGGCCGGATACTCAAAACAATTTAGGAATTCCTATCTCAGTTAGGAATTCCTAACTTCCCCAGTCGAGCTAGGAACTCATACTCAAAGCAATATCGACACTGTGGGACGCCATTTTTATTGTTCCTAAATCGGTTGGATTTAGAAAGACCCCCAAGGCCTTCTAAGTGAGTTAGGAACTCCGTCACCGTAGAAAAGTTGTGAAAATTGATAGCGTGACACTTGAAGTCACCAACACAAACGTGTTATTTTGTTGTTGTTGGAGAGGCAAGAGAGTGAAGAGACTAGTGCAGTGATGGAACTTTGGTTTGCCTACGAAAATAGGCGTCAGCTAAGGCGTGAGAGAGTCTACAGGGATATGCTAGACCCTCTACATCATAGTGATGAACACTTGCTGCGCTACTATAGATTTCCTCGGCATGAAATAATACATTTGTGCCAGGAACTGGAACCACACGTTGCTCGACCCAATAGAAGGTCTCATGCGATACCAACAAGTACTCAAGTGTTAGTGACTCTGCGATTGTTGGCGAGTGGGACCTTCCAAAGTGTAATTGGGGATACAGCAGGAGTGACACAAGCAAGTGTGAGCAGAGTGGTGAACTCAGTGGTGCATATATTATCAGAAAAAGCAATGTTTTTTTATGAAAAGGATTCTTTTTGCAGTTGTCTCACTGTGTACGCTGTGACTTAACTAAGATGTCTTTTTTGTTTTTATTTACCTCTGAGTTGGATCATGAGAAGGCAAATTTTTTAAACTTTTTTAATTAATGCTCTCATTAACAATTCTTCAATGTATTTATCCAGTAATAAAAATTTTAAAAAATATATCCTGTATATATCTATATTTCCTTAGCCTACATAATTAAGCCTAAAAGTAGCACACACAAAAATAACCCTGAGTTACATAAAGTATCACATTTTGTTTAAAGGAAAAAATAAATAAACCTGAGTTGACACAGTATCACAGTTTCTGCAAAGGCAAAATATGTATAACACTTCCACTGTGCTAGTGGAGATGTGCAGGCAAGTAAAGAAGACAGCACTAAATATACAGTACAGCCTACCGTGCATTGGTCCCACACCATATGATTAGTGTAAGGGAAAGTTTGGAGTAAAGATTGTAGGTTGGAGAGGAGGGATGGATGGAGAAGAGATTGTAAGTTTGAGGATGGAAAAACCTAACCTAATCATGTAGTGATTTTAAATCAGAAAAATATACAAAACTGCACTAAGCTTAAAACAAAGATATATAATTATATAGTACACAATGACATTGATTTCATGTGTAATGCTGACTTTAAAAAATAAAATAAAATACTGTAACACAGGAGGAAAATGACACACAAGAACAAATCATAAATTAAGCATATTATTGGCACACAACCATACTTCCTGAGATATATTGGTATTTATTGAAAGAATTACCGTTTTGCAGCAGTGTTGCTAGATCCGGCTGGGTGCTAGTATTTTACCCCCTTCATTTATTGTACTTTACCACGGTTATTTCCCAGTAGTTTGCCCAGGTTAGGTCCCGGTAGTCTGATGCGGTCTAGGTTAGGTTAGGTTAGGTTAGGTTAGGTCGGGTCAGGTAAGGTCAGGCTAATTTCAAAATGCCCTATCTTGGAAATGGGGCATTTGTGGAGGAAATGCCATAGAAGAAAATAGTCTTAGAATGGTCTAAATAAGTGGGTAATGAAGGTAGAAAAAACGTACGCAATAACGGTAATTCTTTCAATATTTACCGATATATTTCATTTGTAATTGATATGAACTTAATATATATAATACTATACTGCACTTTAATATAAGAGGAACATATAAGAGGTGCTATTATTACGTGTTTACAATACACAGCTGATATGATTCTTCTTCCCCATTGGCTGGAAAAAAGCGGGAACTATTTGAAAGCTCCTTCCTGATTGGCTAAAGGACTTAGAAACTCCGAGAGGATTTAGGAACTCCTAAGTATTAGGAAGGGTTTAGGAACTCCCCAGAATGTTTTGAGTATGGGCACTTAGGAAACGAGATAGGAGTTCCTAACCTGTTCCTACACTAGGCATTCCTAAGTGAGATAGGAAGGCTAATTTAGGAACTTTTTGAGTATCCGGCCCCTGATCGGTCCTGCTGCTAGTGGCGTAATAGGAGAGCGTTGGCTACCAGCGTCATTAGCTAGTCTTGGTCGGCGCCCGCGCGCAGGCAAACAGTTGGGTCACTAGTCTCTATATGGCCTTTTTATCCTCAACTGGTACTCGTAAATGCAAAGGTAAACAAACACTATATTCTCCCTCCCCCAGTCTTTCTCCCTACTCCTCCTCTCCCCTCCATTTCTTCTCCATATCCCCCCTCCCCCTCTCTCTCTCTCTCTCTCTCTCCTTGAAGTGCTTAGATGCAATGTTTGTAGAGGGGAGAGAAGACAAACACGATAATAAACGGTGTGGAAACGGAGATAATATATATATATCTCCTTTTCCATTGTGCTACAGGGTCTTCCAGGCCTACCTCTGTCTTGTTTCTTCCTTTTCAGTCACACACACACACACACAGAGGCCAAACGATGACATAATAGTAGTAATAGTAGTAGTTATAGTATCATTATGTAAAGTACTATAACATCAACACTTATGTGTGCCGTTAGTAAATAAATGGTAACAATCAGTGTGTTACCAACTTCACACCCACACACACACACACACACACTCACACACACACTGCCGGGGCAAATTTAATTAAACTTGAAATAAACGCGTTGCAGTATCGAGTGTTAAATGGATTAATACACTGATACTCTGAAAAAAGAATAGTAAAAGTAAAAATGGAGTATATATATTATTATATTAGTTAAGGGCTGGGGTAATAATATACATAAACGTACGCCTTAATTTCTCTAAAGTATGCCAGTAAACAATTAATTAATGTAGTGTGGGTGGGTGAGTAATGTGGGTGGTAGGTGTTGGTGATGTGTTACGTGGGCGGTGTGGGTGGTGAGTGATTATGTGAACAGTAGATGGGTGGTGTGGGTGATATGTATATGTATGTGGGAGGTGTGGGTGCATGTGGACAAATAATATGTAGTGTGGGTGATGTGTATATGTATGTGGGAGGTGTGGGTGCATGTGAACGAATAATGTGGGTAGGTTGGGTGATGTGTATATGTATGTGGGCGGTGTGGGTGGTGGGCGAATAATGTGGGTAGTGTCACTAGTGTGGGTGGTGTGTACAGTATATGTATGTGGGCGGTGTGGGTGGTGGACGAATAATGTGGGTGGTGTGGGTGGAGGGTCACAAAATTAAGGCACCCACACCACCCACATCATATCGCCCATCATGCTTATTACTGCAACCACTACCGCATGACGAGAGAGAGAGAGAGAGAGAGAGAGAGAGAGAGAGAGAGGAATGGAAATATAAAGAGACTAGCTGCTCCTCTCTCTCTCTCTCTCTCTCTTTCTCTTCTCTCTCTTTCTCATCCTTGTGACTGGTTTCCATGCCAACCAATCGTGTATACTTAGAATGTAACACTATAACCTTATTCTTCTTGCCACTGATATGCTACCCTGGGCGATAAAAAAAAAAAAAAAAAAAATAGGTATTGAACTTCTGAGTGGAAATTTAATTATTAGTAACAATCTGATGAGTTATTGTTGGCTGGGGATAATTATGAAGTCAGTGAGTGATGTACTGTATAACATTCTCAAATGTAATTTTTGTCAATATTATTACACCTATATATTTTTTTTTTTTTTTTCGTCTCTCTCTTCTTCTTTTTTGGTATTCGTAACACAAACCAACGGCTAGCTAAATGATAAATCTTTCTTTTCCATAACATCATTATATTCCCATGTTTGAAACACTAAGATCGAAGCTATTATTAACATTTTTATTATCAATATTATTATTTCTGTGTCGTGTACAGTACCGTGTGTGTGTGTGTGTGTGTGTGTGTGTGTGTGCCCCATTGAAGAGGTGTATATATGTGTGCCCCACTGAGGAAGAGAGATGTATATGTGTACCACTGAAGAGGTGTGTATGTTTGTATGTGACACAATGAAGAGGTGTGTGTATATGTGTGTGTGTGTGCCCGCCCCACTGAAGAGGTGTGTGTGTATGTATGTATGCGTGTGTGTGTGTGTGTGCCCGTCCCACTCAAGAGGTGTGTGTGTATGTATGTATATGTGTGTGTGTCTCACTGAAGAGGTGTGTATGTATGTGTGCCCGTCCCACTGAAGAGGTGTGTATGTATGTATGTATGTATGTGCCCGCCCTACTGAAGAGGTGTGTATGTATGTATGTATGTATGTGTGTATATGTGTGTGTACCGTACCTGGTTGGTCCTTGGGTTGGCTCCGTCAGTTCAATTTCTCTCAGTCAGTGTAGCAGGAGACGGTGAAGGGGGAGGAGGTCCGTCGCTCTGTGTCAGGTGCTTAAGGGGGTGTAGTAGTAGTGGCAAATTTGGAGTAACTGCTGATTCCTCCAAACTATTCCAAGCAACAGGACACCATTCTATTTTAATTAATCCAACCCTGTTTCATGGTATATTATGGAGGAATCAGTAGTGCTCCAATGTACCCAAAAATATAATGACTGACTCCCTTAAGCAGGTATCATCACACGGGCCTATTTTCCTTCGTCCTGTGGTCAGTCTGAAGCTTCCTCCGTCCTCCAACCTTTATAATGAGGTGTAGAGAACAACTGGGAATCTAAAGCGAGGTCAATTTAGCTCGAGATTGGAGGATGATGGACGGAAAACGGAGGAAAATACATGTCAGTGTGATACGGTAGACTTTTTGGATTGACCAGTCAGTGACCCAGTGAACTATTTATTATTTACACACACACACACACACATGCCAAAATAAATTATAACCAACACACCCACACACACACACACATACACACAGGCATGTTAATTTGGTCTCGTGTGTGTGTGTGTGTGTGTGTGTGTTAATTGGCTTGTTGTACGTGTTGATGTGTAAAATAGTGATGTTAATTGTTGAAGGTGTAAAGTGCAGTGTATTTATTTATTTTATTTATTTATTTATATATTTATTTAAGGTTATAATAACGTGCATAATTCCTTCTTCATCGACAATACTTCAAATCGTCGAACTTCTCCTTAATTAGTTACTGAAGCATTAATTGTCACTACCCACTTGTTGAAAAGGTAAGATAAGTGATAAAATAATGTTTAATATATTTTTGTAAGTTAGGTATTTATTAGGTTATGTGGGATATTTTAATGCTTAGTATAGTATTAAAATTAGGAGATATAATAATAGTAATTAATAATACTAACTAATGAAATAATGTTTATAGTAATTTATTAGGTTAGGTGGGATATTTTAATGCTTAGTATAGTATTAGAATTAGTAGATATATTATATAGTAATTAATAACACTAATAAAATAATGTTTGTAGTAACTTAATAGGTTAGGTGGGAAATTTTAATGGCTAGTACCGTATTAAAATTAGGATATATTTAGTATTTAATTATAACAAACACTTATAATTACACACGTAGTTACTTAATAGGCTAGGTGGGAATTTTAATGCTAAGTATCGTATAGAAAATAGGATATATTCAGTATTAATAAATTACATACTCTAAAAATAATAATGTGTGAAAGGAATGGATGACTTTGTAGTATAGTTTGGAAATTTTAATGTCTAGTTGCCAAAATATTAGATTAATCCGATATCCAGTAATTAAAAAGAATGATTAATTACACACCTAGGTAATGTATGACTGAAATGGTTATAGTGTGAATATGTGTGTGTGTGTGTGTGTAGGATGAAGTATAAATGTAAAAAAAAAACCGGTTTGCTGGTAATATATACTCCTATTATGACATTTTTAAAGCCGATATACAGTAATAAGAGATTATATTATTATTTCACTTTATTATAACTATCCTAAGCTTGGAATTAATCCTTTGTGGGTTATTATAATATGTAATAATTCCGTTTTTCCCAGTGACCCATTTTTTTTTTTTTTTTCGTAATATAAGACGTTGGGAGGATACATAATAATATTAAGTCATTATGTGGAGCAGTTACACACCTGAACCCCCTCCCCTCTCTCACCCCTCTCCCTTTCCCCTCTCCCACGGCACACACCACGCCCAGCCCTGTCTGTGTGGGCGGGGCGAGGCTGTGTAAGAGAGAGAGAGAGAGAGAGAGACTATTAACAATATTTTTTCAACATTGGGCAACTTTAGAGAGAGAGAGAGAGAGAGAGAGAGAGACCATTAACGGTATTTTTTCAACATTGGGTAACTTTAGAGAGAGAGAGAGAGAGAGAGAGAGAGAGAGAGAGAGAGAGAGATCAATAGTATTTTTTTTAACAATGGTCAACTCCATATAGCCTAGCCTAATTATTGTTCAAAATAACCATGCACGGATTAGCCTAGCATTCTAAAATAATAATAATCTTTTCATTCTGTTGCAAATTAATTATATTCTCGTAATTTTAGCGACGCTTTTATTAAAACATCATTACATTTGTCATATATTGGAAGGAAATGCAGTGTGTTGTAGTTAGTTCATGATACAGAATTTTTATGTACAGTATGTATTTCAAAGCTTGCAAATTAGGCTTGCTTCCGTTTGACTAATGAGTACCATATCTCATAAACATTTTCTATAATAATAATAATAGTAATAATAATAATCTAAGCATAGTCTATTTAACTCTGAAACATGCTACTATCCTACCATCCGTCTTTCTTTTTTCTTTTTTGTATATATTTAAACAATTCTCTCTCTCTCTCTCTCTCTCTCTCTCTCTCTCTCTGTTACCAAACGTGAGGATGTCGTGCTTTAGGTATGATGATGAGGTTAATAATTGAGATGTCAGCCTGGATATTGTAAGTAGAGGGAAAGGAAAGCAAGGCGGGAAATGACTAGGTTAGGCTAGGTTTGGGTTTGGTTTGGTTTGAAGATTGGTTTAGGTTTGAAGATTGGGTTTGGTTTGGTTTGAAGATTGGGTTTGGTTTGGTTTGAAGATTGGGTTTGATTTGGTTTGAAGATTGGGTTTGGTTTGGTTTGAAGATTGGGTTTGATTTGGTTTGAAGATTGGGTTTGATTTGGTTTGAAGATTGGTTTAGGTTTGAAGATTGGGTTTGGTTTGATTTGGTTTGAAGATTGGGTTTGGTTTGGTTTGAAGATTGGGTTTGGTTTGAAGATTGGGTTTGGTTTGGTTAGGTTTGAAAATTGGGTTTGGTTAGGTTTGGTTTGAAGATTGGGTTTGATTTGGTTTGAAGATTTGGTTTGATTTGGTTTGAAGATTGGGTTTGATTTGGTTTGGTTTGAAGATTGGGTTTGGTTTGGTTAGGTTTGAAAATTGGGTTTGGTTTGGTTAGGTTTGAAAATTGGGTTTGGTTTGGTTAGGTTTGAAGATTGGGTCTGGTTTGATTTCGTTTGAAGATTGGGTTTGGTTTGGTTAGGTTTGAAAATTGGGTTAGGTTTGGTTTGGTTTGGTTAGGTCTGAAGATTGGGTTAGGTTGGCTTAGATTTATAGATTGGGTTCATTCTTGGTGGTTGTGCCTTGCGTGATTGACATTATAGTGCGATAGAGTATAGCTTCTCTCTCTCTCTCTCTCTCTCTCTCTCTCTCTCAATTATTATTACAATTTGCTGTAACGGTATTTGCACAGAGGAATATTATGAAAACACCCGTTTGTTATTCACAGTCCATCTGCATATTTGAGAATCTCTTCCACCCTTACACACCCTCTCTCTCCCCCTCCCCCATCATCTTGCATAGTCTCTCTCTCCTCCTCTTCCTCCCTTCCCCCTTCCTTTTCCCTCCCTGCATGCATAGTCACTCTCCCCCTCCCTTCCCTCCCCCGTCCCCCGCTTGCATAGTTTCGCTCTCTCCCCTCCCCCTCACTCCCCCTTCCTGCCCTTGTGTGTGTATTGGAAAAATTTCAATACATACTGAGTACCCGCGCTATCTTAGGTTGCCAGATATATGATTTGGGACCTCTCTCTCTCTCTCTCTCTCTCTCTCTCTCCTACATAACTTTGAATTACACCATATCATCACTGTCACCACCATCACCGTTTTCCCTCCCCCTGACTGATTCAGTGGTGTAAGATGACACCCGTAGAGAACACAGCCTACGTGGCGTCGTCGTTGTCATCATAATATGGTTCAGTGGTCCATGCAGCCCCTGTCTGAAATCCGGTATTGCTTCACTTGGACACGAACCGGATTCACAACGTATAGCCTAATGGTGTTCGATTCTCTGAGTGTGTGTAGAGAGAGAGAGAGAGAAAAGTACACACACACACACACACACGCCAAATCGTCCACTGTGTATTTTCTCTCCAATACAGAGAGAGAGAGAGAGAGAGAGAGAGAGAGAGAGAGAGAGAGAGAATGATGTGATGAATGGCAGAGATAATTATGTAGCCTGTGTGGTTGCTTGATTAGGTGGTTGGTTGGGTAATTGATTGGTTAGTTGACTGGGTGGTAAGTTGATTATTAAGGTGATTGGTTGGTTGGGTGGTAAGTTGATTATTGATTGAGGTGATTGGTTGGGTGGTAAGTTGATTATTGAGGTGATTGGTTGATTGGTTACTTGGTCCTATACTATATGGGTGATTGGCTTTTTTGTTTCCCTCCCCCCTGCCTTCCTTTCCCCTTCCCTTCCCTTCCCTCCTTCCCTTCCCTCTCCCTCCCCCATCCTCTCTCCTCCCGTCCATTCCCCCCACTCTCTTTTCCTTCCCTCCTCTTCCCTCCCTCCTCTCCTCCTCTTCCCTCCCTCTCTTCCATAACGGTAGGGAGGGGCGGGGTTAGTTAGTTTGGCGGGTTCCCTCCTTTCTTCCTTCTCCACCCACGGAAACGAAAGGAGGACAAAAAAAGACGAAATATAAAAAGTAACGGTAGTGGATGTTGGAGTGCAGAATTATTATTATTACCGTATTATTATTGTTATTGTTCTTCTTCTTCTTCTTATTATTATTATTGTCGAATTGGAGGGCTACTGATTCCTCCAAACTATGTCAGGAAAGTCCTTAGATCAATAGGTTACACGAGAAGGGGATCTGTTTCACCGCATAGTTTGGAGGAATCACGAGTCCTCCATTATTTTTGAAGGGAAGAGACGAAAATACAGAGTAATGTACAGTTGACGGCAAAAGTCCTGTCGCCACATCTGCCAAGTCACAAAATACAGTATGGAAATATAACCTGCACAGGCTCGTAAACTGTTTATTTATCAATTTATTTATTTATTTTATTTGTTTATTTATATATTTATTTGTTTATTTATTTGCCCCCTGGATGTTGTAATTTAGAAAGGTGACTGTGTTTGTTAGATGATTACTTTTATTAGCCTTTATGTTATTCTTCAAGAAGTAAATGACTGAGACGACATAACCTAGTATTGCCGCCGACTGTACTATGTGTATGTGTGTTGTGTGTGTGTGTGTGTGATAATACTGTGATTTCTCGCGTAAACTCTGAGGATATTATATAGTTTGTGTTGATTATCGTACCAGTGGCAGCTAGCTTGTACTACACACTTTAAAATGTATTCATAACTTGGGTTCTCATTTGAATATAACTGTTCCATTCATACCTCGGAAGTTCATTTGAAATATTATACGGGTGAAATGTATTTTTATCCATATTTATTTTCGAATTAGGCTAGGCTCTATCTGTCTTACATGCATAATTCGGGAACTCATTTGATTATTATATTATTGAAACAAATTTATATCCGCATTTTCTCTGCTTGGATGAATTAAATTATTATCGGTGTATTAATAAGTTTGGAGGTAAAATAAAAATATGAATTAAACTATTGGAACGTGTGCAGTTGTTGTTGTTATTTTAGTAAACAAATGCGGATAAATACTGTATACGGACAAGAACCACGTTGAAAACACCACTTCTCGTTCCGTATGCAGTATTTATCCGAATTTGTTTACTAAAATAATTTGCACTACATAACACGGGATCTCATTTGAATTGAAGTGTATAATCCAGTGGTAAAATCTGGGCAACCTAATTATACCACGAGAGAATCTGAATAATAATAGAAACTCTCGTCTTAAACACAGGTGCTTATGTGACTTTAACGCCTCCAAAACGCGGGAGCTCATTTGAATTTGCATATTAAATGACCTCTTAACCCTTTGCAAATACTGGCTGAAGAATTATTGTTGTATTATTATTATTATTATTATTATTATTATTATTATTATTATTATTAATTCGTTTCCTGGCATAGTTTGGAGGGATTAGTACCCTTTAATTTAACTAGACTATTGTAGAGATTAGTACCTTTTAATTTAACTAGACTTTTGTAGAGATTAGGCTACCGCAATTGTGTGTGTGTGTGAGAGAGAGGGAGAGAAAGAGAGAGAGAGAGAGAGATATGGATACGTGAAGGAACAATGGCCTCCCACACTAGCCTACTCTCGTCAGCACCTCTCTCTCTCTCTCTCTCTCTCTCTCCCCACAGAGAAAGAGAGAGAGAGTTGGTGTGGGTTCATGTTGTAAGAGAGAGAGAGAGAGAGAGAGATAGATAGATAGATAGAGTTGGTGTAGGTTCATGTTGTGAGAGAGAGAGAGTTGGTGTGGGTTCATGTTGTAAGAGAGAGAGAGAGAGAGAGAGAGAGAGAGAGAGAGACATACATAAGTGTAACTATACCCACCACCACTTCACTCTTGCAATCATATCCTCAAGTGCCCCTATATATTGGAGACAACGAACCCTCCAAACCACTCCAAGCAACAGGGTACACATAGATTAATAACTAAGTGTACATGTTGCCTCGTATAGATTGGATGAACCACAAGTCTCCATTGACACACCAAAACAGATATATAGATACAGTCATAAATTGGGTCACTCTTTGCATTCCTCACTACGTAGGCTATCCTGTCTCTCCTCTGATGGAATGATTGGATACTATTTTCACCCCCGTGTGTGAGAGAGAGAGAGAGAGAGAGAGAGAGATTGTGTGTGTGTGTGTGTGTGTACTATATTATGTGAGTGTGTTTATTTTTCTATGTGTGTGTGTGTATTTACTTTAATATGTGTGTGTGCATGAGTGTGGTTTTCAACGTGTGTGTGTGTGTGTGTTTTGGAATCAGTATCCTTCCAATCAACCACCCTCCCCCCCTTCTCTCTCGCTTAACCCAATTTACCGAACTTCCTTCCCCTCTTCCCCCCCCCCCCTCTCAATCCCCCTCTTCCTCCCCCCCCCCCCATTTGGCCCGGATGTGCATCGAAATCTTACAGCAAACTCCCCCCTTCTCATCCTCTCCCCTCCCTTACCCTTCTCGTTCCCTCTCCCCTCCCCCTACCCCTTTTCGCCTCCTCCCATTCCCCCCCCCCCCGTCAATTTGTATTATTCTTACCCCTATTACGTTAACCCCCCACCCCCCTCTAGTTTGTTGGGGGGGGGACGGAAGGGAGGAGAGAGAGAAGGAGGGGTGTGGGGTGGATTGAAAGGTTACTGACTGATTCCTTCATAATAATAATAATAATAATAGTAGAAATAGTAGTAGTAGTAGTAGTAGGGGTACTATTATTATCATTATTATTATTATTATTATTAGTAGTAGTAGTTGTTGTTGTAGTAATAAACCTCACCAT
>JAWQEG010003854.1:0-44166 GCA_033782935.1 Petrolisthes cinctipes | reverse complement strand
CTACACTCACACTACTTTACTTCCACTGCACTCACCACACGTATTACAGACACACACACACACACACTACTTTACTCCCACTGCACTCACCTCACGTATTATACCCTTGACACACACACACACACACACACACACACACACACACACACACACACACACACACACACACACACACACACACACACACACAAATACACTGCTGCCTGCGACGTTCACTCACTGTACTGCTGTCATACACACTACACACACACCCACACACTACACAAACTACACTACAGCTACACACTACACTTCTGCGACACTCAATGTGCTGCTGCCTTATGGATACTATTGGTCACGAGTTCCTAACCTGAATATCATTAGTTTCCTTTGACTACGAACATTAATACAACCACTTGAAGAACCAGCAATATTTTTATCATAACGTTTTGACTAGCCATGGCTCCCAAACACACCCCTCTACTTATCCCACTCGTAAACAACCCCCCACACGCCATTCTACTTCCCCCACACGTAAACAACAACCCCTTCACGTAAACAACAACATACCCCCCCCACATGCCATTCTATATACTTCCCCATACACACGTAAAACACTCCCCCCCCCCACACGCCATTCTACTTCCCTACACGTAAACCCCCCCCCCCCCACGCCATTCTACTTCCCCATACACACGTAAACACTCCCCCCCCCCACACGCCATTCTACTTCCCCCACACGTAAACAACCCCCCCCCCCCACGCCATTCTATTCCCCCATACATACGTAAATAACAACCCACCCCCCATATGCCATTCTATATACTTCCCCATACACACGTAAACACTAACCCCCATAAGTCATTTTACAACTTCTCCCATATGTACTGTACACAACACACACACACACACACACACACACACACACACCGAATACATCCCATTAAGATGTTCATTCCCATTTTACTGTAGTGTGATGCTCAGATTCCAAGGCCTAACCAAGCATTTTTTTGTAGTAGTATTAAGGACAAGGTGGTTCAGGGAGAAGGAGATCATACTAGGACAAGGACAACGGGGACCGGAGAAAAGGAGATACTAGGAGAGGGTACGTACAAGAACAAGGAGGTCACGGGAAAAGGAGATACTAGGAGAGGTACAAGAACAAGGAGGCCACGGGAAAAGGAGATAATAGTGGGACAAGGACAAGGAGTTTTCTCGTCTTTTTGTCGTCGTGATCAAGAGAGGACAATATGACGCTGGATAACAAGGACTAGTTCAAGCATAAAAGAGACGAGACCAGACCAGGAGCAGGGCCCAATAATGAGGACCAAGTACAAGAGGATATATACATTTTAATTGTTGTGGTGGGCAAAGACAAAAGAGACACCGGCAACATGTTCAAATGAGATGAGAAACAAGACAGGAGGAGGAGGAGGAGGAGGAGGAGGAGGAGGAGGAGGAGGAGGAGGAGAAGAATGAAAAGGAGGAGAGGGAGTAGGAGGGGGAGTGGGAGAAGAATTAGGAGGAAGAGGAGGAGGAGGAGGAGGAGAAGAATGAGGAGGAGGAGGGGGAGTGGGAGAAGAATTAGGAGGAAGAGGAGGAGGAGGGGGGAGAAGAATTAGGAGGAAGAGGAAGAAGAGGAGAAGGAGGAGGAGGAGAAAGAGGAGCAGGAGGCAGAATCAGGAGAAGATAAGAGAGGGAGCATGGTGGGGAGGGGTGGGGGGTGGAACAATGGGGGGGAGGGGTATCATAGGACAGCCTCATTAGCGTAGAGTCAAGTCATTACCGTCGGGAAACTAACGAGGGTCGCGGTAATCACTCTAATCAATATGGTTACTGCCAAATAATCAATAGGTCTCTGATCTTATCTTCTGGCCTTCAGGGAGCCAAAGTCTGCTGTGGTGGTATGTGTGTGGGGGGGTGGAGGGGGAGTGTGGGAGGGGGGTTGGAGGTGGAATGTGTGTGGGGGTGTGAGGGGGGGGGGTATGTGGGGGGGGGAGTGTGTGTGGGAAGGAGGTGAGTGTGTGTGGGAAGGAGGTGAGTGTGTGTGGAAAGGAGTATGTGTGTGTGGGAAGGGAGTATGTGTGTGAGGGAAGGGAGTATGTGTGTGTGGGAAGGGAGTGAGTGTGTGGGAAGGGAGTGAGTGTGTGGGGAAGGGAGTATGTGTCTGTGTGTGTGTGTGTGACTGTCTGTGTGAGAGTGTGTGTGTGACTGTCTGTGAGAGTGTGTGTGTGACTGTCTGTGTGAGAGTGTGTGTGTGACTGTCTGTGAGAGTGTGTGTGTGTGACTGTCTGTGAGAGAGTGTGTGTGTGTGTGACTGTCTGTGAGAGAGTGTGAGTGTGTGAGTGTGTGTGTGTGTTACTGATTATCGGGGAGAGCGTGGAAACATAGATAAGCGTATAGGAGTAGTAAAGGAGTGGTTAGAGAGAAGGAGCCTGAAGAAATGAGTGGTCAGAAAGCATGAACTTGAATAAAATTAATGAGCTGTGACCAAGATACGTATAGACAGGATGAGTGGTGACGAGGAAGAATATGGTCAGTCGGGATAAGTGTTGGGAAGACAGACAATAATGTGGTCATATGGATGTGTTATGGAGATGTGCTGGTGGTGGTGGTGATGAGAGTTAATGGGGGTAATTCACTCTTGTTACATTGGAGTGCCTTGATTCCTCCAAAGTATACCAGGAAACAGGACCAGATGAACAAAAATAATGGTGTTCTGTTGCTTGGAATAGTTTGGAGGATTCAGTTGCTCCAGATTTACCAACACAAAATTTCCCCCTTAATTAAGTATGACTGGCTTACTGATTGACTGGGATGAAACCAAACAATCACACGTGGGAATATTTACTATGTACGAGTAGTTGCAATCCACGCACCCCCCTCCCCCTCAAATCAAAACTAAAACAAAAGACACACTCACAATTTTGTCACATGTACAGAAGTATATTTTTCGAGTCTCATTTGTGGTGCGAGTATTCAAAACTCTGCCTTTTCCGTGGACACCTCGCGGGACCCACATCCATCCTAAGACAAACAGACGAATTGAATCCCTCGGCGGTGTGGTCGAAATTAAACGAAAACAGGGGGGCGTTATTTTTTAATCGGGGCGGGAAGGAGAGGGGGGCTTCTCTGTGCTTGGATAACTCGATTGGATCGTCAACTTCTCGCTTTTATTCACTCAAACCTCAATGGCCGAGTGACTGGAGAAGCGTGTGGCTGTCTGGTTGGCTACCATCTCGAGTCACAGCCCATCGATGGAAAGTGAGGCTCAGAATAAATAGAATGTGCTAAAATAATGTGCGAGTACAGTAGTCAAAAGTCTCCAGTCACTATCTCGAGCCCAAAAGGCGATGGAAAATAAAGCTCAAAATAAAATAATTGAATATGCTAAAATAATGTGTGGGTACAGTAGTGGTGAAAAGTCCTATCGCCCGTTCGTTCTTCCATGACATAATATCGTGAAAAGAAAAAATACGTGAGAAATAAAACTAGCCAAATGAGAGTGTCGCCCAGCTTAGCTCATGTCCCGTATGGATCGATAAGAACAGTTTATTTTAATGTGATGATTTGTTTGACTAAATAGCAATTTGTTTTTGGAATGAGGCACTTACGATAAAAGACCAAACACTGACTAAAAAAAAAGCCTCACCGATTATCAATGCACTGAATTAGCTTTTAATTACACAGTCAACGTCATTATACATAATTAATTGCGATTTCGGGGATTTCTGAAATTAAATCCATCTGTTCCCTCATTATCATTATTAGCCGTGATTTAATCCACTGCAGGACAACGGTGGCGGAAAAAATAAAAACTCTGATTCACCCACTTATCTACAACCCCTCACCATGATAACAGTGATCCAAGAAGTGAAAATAATGTATGTATGTACAGTCACAAACACTAATAAGTATCCAGGTGTGCTTCGAATACCTAGAGGCAGTAAATTAATGCACGATAAGATATCCATTGCATTTAGTTCGTTGTTGAATTGGACTGTTCAAAACCTTAACCAAAGCTGTATACTTATTAGTGTGTGTGACTGTACCCTTATTCTTTATTAAGGGACCCTGTGATGTAGTCGGAAAACTTGAGGTAAATGAGTTCTTCAATTACTGCCTCGAAACACCATCTATATCGAAGGAGTTTGTTTCGTAGTGTAGTCAGGAGGAATCAGAAGCCCACAATTCTCATACATAATCACATGGTCCTTAAGACGAAAGAATTGATGCGAAAATTTGTGAACGGAAGGATATTTTATTGATGGGACGATATTTTGAGGGTTGGGAGCGGTTATCCTTCTATGGAACAGGTTAGATTGTAGCACATTTCCAACATCAATAATTATACACGACCAAAAGAACGTAGGAAATAATTTGCTTGATGGAATGATCAGAAACTTAGTCAGCGTCATTGTTCACCCTTGATTCTAGCGGTCATTTTACAAGAGTATATTGAGTTCAGTCTCTTCATATGTTGTCATGACCAATGATAAGGATTTTATACTGTATATAGTCACTCGTATAGCATTCTGTTAAATTTAACCTTAAAATTTACTCTATAAAAACCAGAAAAACTATCAGAATTATTCCATCGTGTTATTATATATATATATATATATATATAATATATATATAAATATATATATATATATATATATATATATATATATAGTATATATATATGAAACACAAATTACACAAATTAGTTTTCTAGGTGATTGTGTGTCAAGAACAATAACAACACGTAGATCTTCATTACCACTCACATGTTTTTAGTGGTATTCCAACACAACTGTAGTTCACCTGTAATTCTTCCATAGTGAGTGTGACCCGTTGGTAGCCATCATGCATTACTAACACGTACAAGTAGAATGTCCACATGTACACTTGCCCTGTATAGAATTTACTGGAGGTGAGTGGCGTCTAGCGTTGTGGGGCAGTGGGGGGGAGGGAGTTATAGTGTCGGGAGGGGGGAGGGTTATAGTGTCGGGAGAGGGGGGGGAGAGTTAAAGTGTCAGGGTGGGAGGTGATGGGAGGGTTATAGTGTTGGGGGTGATGGGAGGGTTATAGTGTTGGGGGTGATGGGAGGGTTATAGTGTTGGGGTGATGGGAGGGTTATAGTGTTGGGGTGATGGGAGGGTTATAGTGTTTGGGGTGATGGGAGGGTTATAGTGTTGGGGGTGATGGGAGGGTTATAGTGTTGGGGGTGATGGGAGGGTTATAGTGTTGGGGTGATGGGAGGGTTATAGTGTTGGGGTGATGGGAGGGTTATAGTGTTGGGGGTGATGGGAGGGTTATAGTGTTGGGGGTGATGGGAGGGTTATAGTGTTGGGGGTGATGGGAGGGTTATAGTGTTGGGGTGATGGGAGGGTTATGGTGTTGGGGTGATGGGAGGGTTATAGTGTTGGGGGTGATGGGAGGGTTATAGTGTTGGGGGTGATGGGAGGGTTATAGTGTTGGGGTGATGGGAGGGTTATGGTGTTGGGGTGATGGGAGGGTTATAGTGTTGGGGGTGATGGGAGGGTTATAGTGTTGGGGTGATGGGAGGGTTATAGTGTTGGGGGTGATGGGAGGGTTATAGTGTTGGGGTGATGTGAGGGTTATAGTGTTGGGGGTGATGGGAGGGTACAGTGTCGTGTAGTAGGTGGGGGAGGGTTACAGCGTCGTATCGGTAAAGGGGGGAGGGTTATAGTGTCCATGGAGCGGTGATGGGCAGGGGTACAGTGTCGTGTGGGAGGTGGGAGGTACAGTGACGTGTCGTGGGTGGGCAGGGGTACAGTGTCGTGTGGGAGATGGGATTTACAGTGACGTGTCGTGGGTGGGCAGGGGTACAGTGTCGTGTGGGAGGTGGGAGGTACAGTGTCGTGTCGTGGGTGGTGAGGGAAGGGGTACAATGTCAAGGGGACGTGGGGAGGAAGGAACACACTCGTCACAGTGTCTGAGGTAGTGAGAGGAGGGATATACAGTATTGTCGTGGAGTGCTGTGGGGAGGGCCTTGTGTCGTGGGGATGTGGGGGGAGGGTCATGGAGTCGTGGGGTGTTGGGAGAGGGGGCCTAGCATGTGGGGAGAAAGGTTTGTCGAGGAAATGTGGGGGGAGGACCTTGTGCCTTAGGGAGGTTGAGAGCGGGCATAGCGTCATCGTGGGGATATATAGGGAGGGGGTCTGGTGTATGAGGCTGTTGGAAGAGGGGGCGTATATTGCATGTGAGAAGAGGGGTTTGTGCCGTGAGGATATGGGAGAGAGGGGCCTTGTGTCGTGGGGAGCGGGGTGTGGGTAGAAGGGCATAGCGTCGTGGTGGAGATGAGGGGGGAGGGCCTTGTGTCGTGGAGTGGAAGGGCCTTGTACCGAAGGGTGGGGAGGGTCACAGCGTCGTGGGTGTGGGAGATGGGAGGGAGGGTACAATGCGATCAGTGCTGGCTTTTAATTTCCAACACGACACGGACCTCGGTGTTCGCTGACTGGCTGACTCTACTTGCAGGCCGTGTCTCCCCGTCCCTCCCACCCTGTCATCCCGGCCTTGTAATGACCACACAACATCACGTCACCTCACTGCTTCACTTTGACATCTGACCGCCTTCATGTGGTTAAATCCCTCTGCACCCAAACTTCACTTTTCGTGTGTGTGTGTGTGTGTGTGTGTGTGTGTGTGTGTGTGTGTGTGTGTGTGTGTGTGTGTGTGTGTGTGTGTAATTATTTATCTATGTGCAGAAACTATTATATAATACATACAACAGGCCAATACAGGCACAACAAACATCGAACAGTTCAAATAAACTAATCTCCCCTTAAACCTAAAACCTACAAACGCTCACCGATACTGAAAAATATATAAAAAAAAGTTCTCATCCCACTCTAGATAGATTTAAACATTATTATTTTGTTCAATGCAACTTGTAAATACTTCGGGATAATAATAATAGTAATAAATAAATAAATAAATATATAAACAGGAGCTAATTTAGACCTTCTGTAGACTTGTAGGAAGGATCACATTCGAATTCATTATAACTACTTCAACTAAAAAAAAAAAATAAAAAAAAAAAATAAAAAAATATATAGTCTTAAAACTTGGCCTAAACTCCTGGTGCAGCATTTGGAGTATGAGAGAACCTTACTGTATATACTGTTTCTCGAGGCGCCTCACATCTCACACCAGACACTTACCATTAGTGGAATGCTTAAAATAACGAATGGACAAATAAAACTTTACTCTTCTTATATCTTAACAAAACGAGGAATAGTTTTTTTTTTTGTAGTTTTTTCAGACACTTAAAATGGAGAGCGAATGTTTACCAAATTTTCTGCTTTAGAATACGTAGGGAGCAAGAAAATACAAAAGGCGGAGGAGAACAAACACGAATACTTACTGAGGAAATATTATATATCATGGGAGAAGACACAAGATTACTTAGGGAGGAAACGTATCAAGGAAGGAGGCTAAAGGGTGGAATATAACATGGTCTGTGTGGCAGGGTAAGTTGGAGAAGGGTGGAGGGATGGGTAGGGTAGGGTATGGTGGAGAAGAGTGGAGGGATGGGTAGGGTATGGTATGGTATGGTGGAGGGTAGGGTAGGGGAGTGGAGGAGTAAGGTAGGGGGAGAAGGTGACTGGGTTGTGGCAGGGTAGTAGAGTGGAGGGTAGCATAGGGTAGGGTAGGGTGGAGAAGGCGGCTGGGTGGAGATAGTGGCAGGGGGGTGGAGGGTAGCGTAGCTTAGGGTAGGAAAGGGGAAGGTGGAGAAGGTGGCAGGGGAGTGGAGAGTAAAGTGGAGGGTTGGGTAGAGTAGGATTGGGATGGGAAGGTGGCAGGGGAGTGGAGAGGAGTGGAATGGAGAGTAGGGTAGGGTAGGGTGGGGTGTAAGGTTGAGTAAGGGAGGGTGGAGAAGGTGGCTGGGCTGGGTTGGAGAATAGGGGAGTGGAAGGGTAGGGGAGTGAAGGGGTAATGTAGGGTGGAGAAGGTGGCTGGGCAGGGTTGTGTTGTGTTGTGTTGTGTTGTGTTGTGTTGTGTTGTGTTGTGTTGTGTTGTGTTGTGTTGTGTTGTGTTGTGTTGGGTTGGGTTGGGTTGGGTTGGGCTGGGCTGAGCAGGGCTGAGCAGGGCAGGGTTGTGCTGGGTTGTGTTGGGTTGGGTTGTACTGTGCCTCCGAGGGTCACCATAACATATACGACACAAGGAGAATTAAATCTCAAGAAGCTCATGCATACCAACCAACCAACCACTCCTCCACCCTACTCTGACCCGCTCTGCCCTGACCTGCCCTCCTGTGGCCTACCCTCTTCTGTCCTGTACAACTGCCCTACCCTGCATTGCCCTGCATCCTCCCCATCCCCTTCCATGTCATGTCTTGCCCTGCCTAGTCTCCCCTTCCATGTCATGTCTTGCCCTGCCTAGTCTCCCCTTCCATGCCCTGCCCTACCCTGCCCTGCTTTGCCCTGCTTCACCCTACCTTCACCTCTTTGTCCTGTCCTGCTCCCTTCAGCCTTGCCCATGCCCGTCCTGTCCTTCCCTTTCCTGGTCTACTCCTTTTCTACCTTACTTTGTCCTGTGTTATCCTTCCCTCGCCTCACCCACCTTTCCTCACTTCTACTGTCTTATCTTGTACTAACCCGCTACGAATTGCTCTGCCCTGCCATGACTTACACTCCCCTCAAGCCCCAACCCCAACACACACATCTGGAGAATATTCACTATATAGTGTATAAAAGTTCATTCTCTCAACCAGCCACAATAGGACTGAATTCTCTGTGATTCGAACGACAAAACACATTTCGCCATTTATGCTCTGTTGTTTCGTCGTTTGAACCACAGGCGATTCAGTCCTATTGTGGCCGGCTGAGGGAACGAACTTTTGTACACCACAGTACATCATGACGCAACACATTCATTTGTACACGACATTGCAACAGTCCCGTCCACCGCTGTACAATTCCATCCTGATCACGCGAAGCAATCTTTTTTCGTTCCTTAGTTGCTCTCTAATGTACAGTTGGACACAAGAATTCGTGGTACAGTCGATGTGTAAGATGCTCAGCTCCTCGCAGTATGACCAATAATATATACCAGTAAGTGAGATGGTGAAGATAAACAAGTACCAGACACTAGTCACTGGTTACTGGAGAGGGACAAACATATTCCACCTGGGCTGTACCACGAATTCCTGTGTCTAACTAGTTGTACACCGCATCATCTTGCATTTTCTGTTATTCCTTCCAAGATTGGTTGGGAATAAACTACACAGGAAATGAAATAAAACTTGCTTACCTTGCCAGCATCCAAACAGCGAACACATTACATACATTATAAACAATACACCTGACATTATCATCATCATACAATATACAATAGAAACGTAATGCAATAATAAATTTTCTAATGATACTGCTTACAGATACTTAGAATATATCAAAGTAGGCTAGAAAAAACAATGACTACAGTGGGTTTAAATACAAGAGATTAGAATGATACAGGTGTAACATAACTACAGTAATGGTGCACATGTGTACTTAAATACAGGTGTTATGGTGACTGACTGACTGACTGATTGGCTGAACTTACCTGCTCTGACACAAACACAACCACCAGACACACAGACACACAGCCAGCCAGCCAGCAACTCATCACAATTTTAAGATCATTATATTGCTGGTGAATTGGAAGGCTACTGATTCCCACAAACTATGCTAGGAAACAGATGGCATTGATAGTACTACGAGACTGACGACGTGTTTTGTAGCACACCTTGTAGGAATCACCAGCCATACAATTTTTTCCCCACATGGTCTGACCCCCTAACTATAAAAGGTGCTAAACATGTGATCACAGGTGTTGTTAAAATGGACTCCAGAAAACTGTGCCAGAAATCAATCAGACCATCTTTTCTGGGTCAGTCTGTTGCTTGGCAGAATTTGGAGGAATCAGCATCGTCCAATCTGCCACCGGGTGAGGGCAAAGTACATAGGAGAAGACCCTATGTAAGCTGTGCTATATAAGGGGAGTGTAAAGTGAGGTAGGTGCATATCTAGAGGAATAAAATAAAAATAATCATAACAATAATAATAATAATAATAATAAAAATAAAAATAAAAATAATAATAATAATAATAATAATAATAATAATAATAATAATAATAATAATAAATCAACACAGTACATCATAATAATACAATAATAACTACTTCTGTATATACCCCCAAGCCAGAAGGAGGAAATGTACCGTGAAGAGTAAAGTAAGTAAATATGTTAATAAGTAAGTACATGAATAAGTAAAGCACCCATAAGAGGAGAAAGAGAGAGACACACATACACACAAAAACACAAGAGACAATAGCACCTCTCAGAATTAAATTAAGAATATTCCCAATCACAAACAAACAAACATAAAATAGAATCATAAATAACAATCACAAACAAACAAACCAACAATCAGAAAATAGAATAATGTAGAAAATTCACACACAAACAAAGAGAAAATGGAATAATAAGGAACAATCACAAACAAACAAACAAAAAAACAGACAGACAGACAGACAGACAGACAGAAGAAAACAATATAAGCAATCTCAGAAGCCCCCTAGCGGTCACGGGAAGCACCAGCACCAGCAGCAGCAGCAGAAGCACCATTTACCCTACTACAACACCCAACTACAAAACAGTCATGAAATTAATTATAAGTGGAGGTAAAGGGGGTAATTAATTCACTTTTGTTACATTGGAGTGCTATGGTTCCTCCAAAGTATGCCAGGAAACAGGACCAAATGAACAAAAATTAATGGTATTCTGTTGTTTGGAATAGTCTGGAGGAATAGGTTGCTCCAGATTTACCAACACTGCACTTCCACCTTAAGGACCCCTGTGGTGTAGTCAGAAAAATTATTGGAGGCTAGTGAGTCCTTCAAACATTGCCACGAACCACCACCTACTGTACATTAAAGGAGCTTGTTTCGTGGCATTGTCAGGAGGAATCAGAAGCCACCAGGTCTCATACACGTTCACAGGGTACTTAAGGGGAGATTCTTTTGTTGTTGGTGAATTGAAAGGTCTCTGTTTCCCCCAAAATGTGCCACCAAACAGATTCCCTATTAGTATCATCAAGGGCGTCTGTTCCATGGTATAGTTTGGAGGAATAAGTAGCCTTCTAATTTACAGACAAGAGAATCTCCCCCTAATGGACCCTGTGATCGTATGTGAGACCTGGTGGCTTCTGATTCCTCCTGACAATGCCACGAGACAAGCTCCTTTAATGTAGGTGGTGTTTCGTGGCAATGTTTGAAGGACTCACTAACCTCCAATTTTTTGACTATATCACTGGGGTCCTTACATGGGGATAATACACTTTTGGTACATTAAAGTGCCTTGATTCCTCCAAAGTATGCCAAGAAACAGGACCAGGTTAACAATAATAATGGTGGCCTGTTGCTTGGAATAGTATGGATGAATCAGTAGCCTTAGATTTACCAACACTGTACTCCATCTCCTCAACGCTTTTTTTCTTTGTTAATTAATATGTAATCATGAATGTATATATATAATGTACAGTCAACGACCACTACTACGTATACAGCTTTGGTTGAAGCTTTGACCAGTCCAATTCACCAAAGAAATAATTCCAATGGAGATCTTGTTGTGCATTTATTTACTGTCTCTAGGTATTTGAAGCAAGCTCACCAGAATACTTATTAGTGCTCGTAATTTATATTCATACCTGAAACCACTGTACAAAATTAAAACAACATGCCTTAATAAATTTACCTCCACATATAATACTATTTCATGAGTGGGAAGGAACACTATACAGTATATATACATTATTATGACTGGTGACAATGATGAAGGTGCGAGGAGAAGGAGGAGGAGAAGGAGGATGAGGCAATAGCAGCGACACACTTACTTGAGTTTCCACCGTTGACTGTGAGTGCCAGGCGGACAAGGGGTAAAAAAAGAGAAGAGACGGGTTAGTTGGGTTATATATATTACGTGGCGGTGAGGCTATACACACACACACACACACACACACACACACACACACACACACACACACACACACACACACACACACACTTCCTATCTACGGTTTTGTTTTAAGTAAGGGGACCGTCGTGATGTTGTCGGAAAATTGGAGGTACTCGAGTCCTTCAACCATGGCCACGAAACACCACCTACACTGGAGATGTTAGTTTCGTGGCAGAGTGAGGAGGAATCAGAAGCATATTACAATTTCCGTACACGATCACAGGGGGTCTTTAAGGCTATATAGATCTTTATTTATTGAATGCCAAAACCAGGGGTGTGCTCGCCGTCCAGCAAGACCACGCCGAGTAAGTAACGTAAAAATCACAAACATTACAGGTTTTTCATGACAGAGAGAGTCCACTATATTACCACAAAGAGTCCAATTGATATATAAGTATTTAATTCATTGGTTAAGGGGGTAAATAATACACTTCTGGTATACATTAGAGCGCCTGGATTCCTCTAAACTATGCCAGGAAAAACAAGGGCCAGATTAACAATAATAATGGTGGTCTGTTGTTGCTTGAATTAGTTTGGAAGAGTAATCAGTTGCTCCAGATTTACCAGCATCATACTTCCTTCTTTATTAAGGGAATAGTATACAATATTCGAGGTAAATCTGGAGCAACTAATATCTCCTCCAAACTATTCCAAGCAACAACAGGCCAGCCACCATTATTGTTGTTAATCTGGCCCTTGTTTTTCCTGGCATACTTTGGAGGAATCAAGGTGCTCTAATGTACCAAAAGTATACTAATTATCCTCTCAACTTAATCATATTCCTCGCGATCGAATGGACGAGGTGGACTTTTGCTAACCAGAATGTACAGTTGCGGACATATGAAACAGACACACCTGAAACGGGGCCCCTCACTGAGCATAGGGTAGGAGAAATGGATGAGACCACGGTATAATAACTATAGTCATTATACCGTGGATGAGACTGTGTGTGTGTGTGTGTGTGTGTGTGTGTGTGTGTGTGTGTGTGTGTAGAGGCGACGCGTCCTATTCTATGCTTGATAAGGGACCCATGACCGTCTGAAGTTAGTGTGTCTGTTTTTTCACGTGTCTTCGATTGTACTTTCAGATCAACATTAAAAAAATAAAAAAAGACAAAACAGAAAAGAACAACACAACACAGCGATGAAAATAGTCAAGTCACTTTTGCCTTGCGGTCTTTCAGTGCGGGCGAAATCACACCTGGCTCTATGTTAATGAATCAATCTAATGAGGCTCTTATCTTACAGCACCAACACCACAGACAGACACAAAAGAGAGAGAGAGAGAGAGAGAGAGAGAGAGAGAGAGAGAGAGAGAGAGAGAGAGAGAGAGAGAGAGAGAGAGAGGTGGGGGGACATTCGCACACACTACATGGTATAGTTTAGATTCAGCAGTTCCCTCCCTCTACCCTCCCACAAAAAAAAAAGAAAAAAAAAAGACATCATTGAAGGAAGAGAGCATACCTTTGGTACACGTTAGAGCGTCTCGATTCCTCCAAATTATATATATATATGCCAGGAAACAGGACCAGATTAATGAAAATATTAGTAGCCTGTTGCTGGGAATTGTTTGGAGGAATCATTATCTTCAAAAATGCCAAAACTATACCCTCCCCTTAATCAGCTTTACCCAGTCTATAAGAACCATAACAAACCAACCAAACAAACAAACAAGCACGCTATCGTTTCTGTACAATGGACTTTACTATCGTTTTTCTTTTTCTTTCGCACGATGGCTTACCAGACTGCATACATCATAGATAGTTTTTGTACAATGGACTTTACTATCCCTCCCGCACGATGGCTGCATAAATATATACTGATGAAACACACACTGGGTTGTACCTCGTGTGACTGATTGTAGGTAGACAGTATTATAGATAGAAGGTAAACAGTACTATAGGTAGAAGGTAAACAGTACTATAATAGGTAGAAGGTAAACAGTACTATAATAGGTAGAAGGTAAACAGTACTATAGGTAGAAGGTAAACAGTACTATAATAGGTAGAAGGTAAACAGTACTATAATAGGTAGAAGGTAAACAGTACTATAAGTAAAAGATAACAGTACTACAGGTAGAAAGGAAACAGTATTATAGGTAGAAGGTAAACAACACCATAGGTAGAAGGTAAACAGTCGTACAAAATGGATAGATAGTTTGTGTTTGTTTACTCCACTTGGTTCGTATATGGTTGGGTAAGGGGAGATACTCTTTTTGGTGCATTGGAAGGCTACTGAATCCTCCTAACTTAGCCGGAAAAACAGACGCCCTCAGTGGTACCAATAGGGGGATCTGTTTCGTGGCCTAGTTTGGAGTAATCAGAGAGACCTTCCAATTCACAAACAATAGAATCTCTCCTCAAGAAAGATGGATCGCGACTTGAGCTAGATACAAGATGGGTGGGTGGTATGCATGAATAATCGTAGTGTTGACGATGGTGTGGTATTGGTACGATGACTCTGTTGTTTGTCTATGGAGCCATCGTACCGGTACCACACCATCGTACGCACCACGAATGTTCTTGAATATGGCCCAATGTACAAAGAGTTCACACCAGTTATGATTAAAACTGGACATACATCACTGGAGTTATTTATAGTATGTACACACACACACACACACACACACACACACACACACACACACACACACACACACACACGGTCGATTCATATATTCTTTGGCTATATTATCAACCGACCATTCAATCTGAAGATGCGTTAATAAGAAGAAGAAAGAAAAAAAAAGAGGAAGAAGAAGAAGGGAGAGTAATACCCTGGGGTGAGAAGGAGCCCTGTGATTACCTCACCCTGGAAGCTAATGGAAAGGTGCAATGGGTGAGGCAGGGGGTACACACACACACACACACACACACACACACACACACACACACACACACACACACACACACACACACACACACACACACAGGTATACATACACAAGTCCACACCCTACACACATACACACGCCCACACCCTACACACACACACACAACACAGGTATACATACACAACTCCACACCCTACACACATACACACGCCCACACACACACACACACACACACACACACACACACAACACAGGTATACATACACACGTCCACACCCTACAAACATACACACGCCCACACCCTACACACACACACAACACAGGTATACATACACACGTTCACACCCTACACACATACACACGTCCACACCCTACACACACACACACACAACACAGGTATACATACACACGTCCACACCCTACACACATAACTCAGGTACACACACGCTTATCCTGTTTCATATTTGTTTGAGTTCGCTTAATATTCGATCAGGCTATTCGAAGCACGCCTGGATACATATTTTGGATTGCGAGTGTACAGTTTCAGGTCCGTAATGCTCGACTAACATAATTATATACTCATTGGTTATTGTTTTGACGGGTCACATGGTGTTGCAGATGTACAGTCACGAGTACTAATAAGTATTCAGGTGGGTGTGCTTGGAATACTCAAGAGACAGTAAATAAATACACAATGAGATCTCCATTGGAATTAGTTCGTTGGTGAATTGGACTGTTCTAAACTTCAACCAAAGCTGTATACTTATTAGTGTTGGTGACTGTACCAAGCTTTACAACTCCATGGGCCAGGCTAATTGCTAAACTACCGATCCGTGTAAAATTTATGTAGCCGGCAAACAGTCCTTGGCATTAAGCTTAAGTAATTTCTGCGAGTTTACACGTAGCCTACATTCCCAAATATGGAACACTGACTAATAATATCTCTTTCCAGCAATGACTTCTCAGAGACAGTGCCGGTAATTTTCTGAACATTAATTAAATTCCAGTCCCGGTTAGCTGCTGTACAGACTGATGCTGTTCTGAGCACCTTAGGTAAAGAAGGAAGGGTATATATAAGAGAATAATGATCAATGTTGAAGGAACTTGTCATATTCATAAACACTGGTGAAAATGGTCAAAATGCATTGTCACACTGGGAAATTACTTCATAAAGCAAAGACAACTACGTACGAAAATATGAAGGAAATTTGTAAGTAACTTCATATTCTGTGGCTCTTAACTATTACTGAAACTTATCCAACACATACGGACATAAAAAGTTTAACAAGCCTGAAGGAACTTGTCAAAACACACACACTAACACAGTCAAACAACCATAGGAACAGGTACAGTACTAGTGAGAACTACCAACACAACACCCCCCACTCCTCCCCACCTCTCTCTCTCTCTCTCTCTCTCTCTCTCTCTTCAAATTACAGGAGAGGAAACGGTTGCAAGAATTTATTTTTTATCCGAGGCTTCAACTTATGCAATGGGCTTACTCGTAACGTAATAGACTGCAACACCATAGACAGCTTCAAACGTCGATTAGATAAACACCTTGCATCTAATCCCCGACTAACAGCGTTTATCAGTGAAAAACTCTTTCGCCTTAAGGTGGCGAGTTCACCCAATTTCACCTACTTTTTGTTTTTCCTATACAGTTTCCTTGGGGCGTATTCCATTCAATCCCGCAAGGTGATTATTTCTGACTTGTTTTCCTGTACGGTCCAGACCGGAGGGAGTGGTGGGTGGGGAGAGAGCCTTCTGCTTTGCTATCCTTATCTTCGACTATCACTGGGGGTATTATATTCCTTACCAGTAATTCTTAAATCAAGTCACTCGTATGGACTTAGGCCTGTTGTGGTGTCTCTCTCTCTCTCTCTCTCTCTCTCTCTCTCTCTCTCTCTCTCTCTCTCTCTCTCTCTCCACACAGACACGAGGAGCTACGAGTCAGACATACCAGTACTCTCGCTACCCCTGAGACACTGCTACAATACACAGACCACATATACTGTCTGTGCTACAATATAGACACTTGAGGCCCGGTGGCGAACAAAACCTGCTACTCTCCACCACTACCACCTCCACCACTTAGCTCAGGCCGAGTCAGGTCACCACCACCACCACGGGGCTCAGGCCAGCTTTACGCTTATCTGGGTAATGGTGGAGATTGCCTCGTTGCTCCCTAATTGTGTGAACATTGGTGGTGGTGGTGGTGGTGGTGGTGGTGGGGACGGGGAGGGGGATTATATTACGATTTTTCTTTTATTATTTTGTTATTGATGGAGTGTTTTTCATATGTTACTGATGCTATGTTTGATGCTTAGCTGTGACTGATAACATTATAATTATAGTTGCTAACATTGGTGGTGGTGGTGGTGGTGGGGATGGGAATATATATATATTTTTTTTCTTGTATTATTCAGTTATCGACGGAGAGTTTTATGGTGTTGTTATTCACTGCTAAATTTGATGCTTGGCTGTAGCAAAGTAAAATCAAAACTGAAAATCTTTATTACACATTCGCTTGAAAAAAAAAAAAAATGTACGTTTATTCAATTCGTCATCATAACATATTTCCGTACCAGTGATCACATATACAGTGACTTTGGAAATTTATTGAGTGTTCTTGAATATGACTAAAACAATGATACTATTAATTTGATCACTTCTAGTCCTTTGAAGCGTGTCACTATAAGGGTTTAGCAAAGGGAAAAGGCGTTCACATTGTCCAGTAGAGACGCAATCTGGTGAATATTCCTTGTACCAAAATGAAAGCCTCTGACCATTGAGCATTATGAAAACAAAAATATATATATACATCGACCTTACGTGCTCCTGCTAGATGAAGCCAATGATGTATTTGTAATCATTGTGGTACTGTACAGTCGGCGGCAAAAGTCCTGTCGCCTCACCTGCTTAACCGAGACAGGCAGTGTTCATGGACTCGAGAAATACACACGTTTTCTACACCTAATAATCTCGAGTCTATGAACATCGCGTGCCTAGGTGAAGCAAGTGAGGCGACAGGACTTTTGCCACCGACTGTACAAATAATACGATATAATATACACTGTCTACTCTGCTTCTCGACTACTGGTACACTTGCTAAGACTTACGTAATCAGAAAACTCATCCCTTTAACCAATTAAACATTATTCAATCAGCCATTCAACTAAACCAATCAAGCATGCAATCAACTAGCCACCAATTAGCCAACCAAGCATCCAATCAACCAACCAAACATCCAACCAACCAACCAATCAACCAACTAAATCAATCAACCATCTAAACATTCAACCAAACATCCAACCAACTAAACATCCAACCAATCAACCATATAAACATTCAACCAACTAACCAATCAATCAATCAACCAACTAAACCATCAATCAACCAACCAACTAAACATCCAACAAACCAATCAATCAACCAACTACCAATCAACCAAACATCCAACCAACCAACCAATCACCCAACCTAACCAAATACCAAATGCTATCCACTGTACATCAAAATATTCACAAACATGATTATACTGTATAGGGTAACACTGAATCTGGGAGTATACAGTTCGTTATTCTGGAGGTTATATATAGTTGAGCACACTGCCTTGTATTCTGTCGTGCTAGCTATAGTCCTGTTAGTATTTTGGAAGCCATTTAAGTAGTAATAATTGTAGTGATGGTAGTGGTAATAGTAGTAGTGGTGGTGGTGATAGTAGTAAGGTGGTGGTGATGGTAGTAATAGTGGTGGTGGTGGTGGTGGTGGTGGTGGTGGTGGTGGTGGTGGTGGTGGTGGTGGTGGATGTGGTAGTAGTAGTGATAGAAGAGATAGCGGCAGCAGTTTGGTCATAAGTAGTAGTTTGTCAGATCAGTCTCTCTAAATTGATGAGGGAGTAATACACTTTTGGTATGCATTGTACATTGGTGGTGTCCTGTTGTTGCTGGGAATTATAGTTTGGATGAATCACTGTACCATTCCTTCAAGTTTGTTTTGGGTGAATTGGAGTTTACGTAGCCATCAAAACAATGCAACAAAACAGATCCGCTTATCGTATACTGAGGTTATCTTGTTTCCTGCCTTAGTTTGGAGGGTTACGAAGCATTCCAGTTGGCCCCTCAATACATGTAGATGCGATGTTACTTAATTATCAGGGTTACGGGAACTGGAGAGATAAATGTTGTGGAAGTGCCGTGACCATCAACAACAACAACAACAGCTGCATGTAGCACTAAGGACCCTAGGATGTAGTCGGAAAATTGGAGGTTCATCGTGTCCTCCAAACATTGCCACGAAACAATATTCATGTAGAAGGGGTCTGTTTCGTGCCACGCTCAGGAGGAATCGGTAGTCTCCAATTCTCCTACACGATCCCCGGACCCTTAAGGGGATGGTTAGTACAGTGTTGCTGGTAAATCTGGAACAACTGATTCCTCGACACGATTCCAAGCAACAACATTATTATTATTATTCTGCATGGTCCTGTTGTTTCCTGGAATACTCTGAAGGAATCAAGGCGCTCAAATGAACCAAAAGTCTACTGTCCCTTTATGGAGTAATTTCCTGGTGGTGTAGAGTCGATTTGTGAATGCACTGAACGATACATTGTGATCAGTGTAATGACTTGGAATCAAACTCTGTGGCTGTTAGTGTGATCCAAGTACATAATGATCGTGATTGGTGAACTGAGTGACGGCTGTGTGGTCAGTGGAGTAGTACAATGGACAGCAAGTGTTGTGTCGTCTCTCACATCCATATATATATATATATATATATATATATATATATATATATATATATATATATATATATATATATATATATATATATGCAGAAACCTCACTTCACCGTAGGACGTGTGTATGCAAAATAATATTATTTTATAGTTATTTTACTCTACGTAATATTAATACTGTACATAATATATGCCAAAGTTGAAGTGGTAATAATAATAATAATAATAATAATAATAATTGTGATTTTAGTTATAGTGTAATTATTAGGATAGTTAGGTTGTTTAGTTATATTGTAATAATAATAATAATAATAATGTTGATTATGGTGATTTATGTTATTGTGTCATTATTATTATGATGTTGTTTAGTTATAGTGTATTGATTAGAATGGTTATGTTGTTAAGTTATAGTGTCAATTATAGTGATGTTGGCAGCTGGTGTTGTCAGTAATGGTGTCAGTAATTCGTGTCAGTTCAACGTGGTGGTGGTGGTGGTGGTGAGGTCAGTAACAGTAGGTGGTAATATCAAGGCGAGGTTCACTTGTTGGCAAATTTGGAAGGCTACTGATTCATCCAAATTATGTCAGAAAACAGACGCCCTCAGTGGTACTCATAGGGGATCTGTTTCTTGGCATAGTTTGGAGGAATCAAAGACCTTCCAATTCACCAGCAAAAGAAACGTAGTGGAGTTGTCAGTAACAGTATAAATAAATAATGAATGTTAAAATGAGATGTTGTCAATAACATCAGCAGCGGTGGTGTCAGTAACAATATGGAGGTAATTGGTGATATTTAATTGAGATGTTGTCAGTAACAGTATATATAGTAAATGTTAAGATGAGATGTTGTCAGTAACAGTATATATAGTTAATGTTACGATGAGATGTTGTCAGTAACAGTATATATAGTTAATGTTACGATGAGATGTTGTCAGTAACAGTATATATAGTTAATGTTACGATGAGATGTTGTCAGTAACAGTATATATAGTTAATGTTAAGATGAGATGTTGTCAGTAACAGTAGTAGCGATGGTGTCAGTAACAGTATAAGTAATGAATGATATTAATTAAAATGATATGTTGTCAGCAAGAGTATAGTTTCCTCACTCACGCGATCGCCTGGCCTATGCAGAAGGTTTAAAAGTATGGGCCTTAATGTTAAAATGATATATTGTCAGTAGCAGTAGTAGTAGTAGCAGCGGTGGTGGTGACAGTAACGGTATAGAGGTATCGTAGTCAGTAATGTGAGCCACAGTACTGATGCCTTAGTTATAGTATTATCAGTAACAGTAGCAGCAGCAGTAACATAGCATTAAATACCAGCAGTAGGAATCAAGAAAGCTTTTTTTTTTTTTTTTTTTTTTTTTTTTTTTTTTTTTTTTTTTTTTTTTTTTTTTTTAGTATATCAAGATTAATAAAGAGACCCTGTGATGTATAGTCTGAAAATTGGAGATAAATGAGCCCTTTAAATATTACCACGAAACACACACACCTATATGGAAGGGGCTTGTTTCGTGGCATGGTCAGGAGGAATCAGAAGCCTCTAATTTTCATACACGATCACAGGATTCTTAATTAAGGGGATAGATAGTACGTTGCTGGTGAGTCTGCAGCAACTGTTGAATTCCCCCCAAACTATTCGAGGCAACAGGACACCATTAATTCTATATATCTGGACCTGTTTCTTGGCATACTTTGGAGGAATCAAGGAGCTCTAATGAACCAAAAGTCTATTACCCTTTTAAGGAGATTGTATACATTGGTCTTGATCCCTCCAAAATGTGACAGGAAACAGGACCAGGTGAAATAATAATAATAATAATAATAATAATAATAATAATAATAATAATGGTGGCCTGTTGTTGTTGCTTTTGGAATAATCAGGAGAAATCAGGTGCTCCAGATTCACCACTAACACTATACTACACTCCCTTAATTAAATGGGAAGCAGTGAGGGAAGATAAATGTATAAACAGGTATAATAATAATAATTAAATAAGGGTGGTTGGAGTAGAGGTGTAGTGTACAAGGAAGGTCATCCATCGTAGGTATAGACGATAACGATGAATAATGGTAGTGTAGTGTTTATTATGATGTGCATAGAGCAGTCATCGTAGCTGTGTAGTGTTATTGTAGATAGATCCATAGCAGCAGTCATTGTCTAGTCTAAATCCCATGAATAATAATAATAATGTAATGCTTATGTAGTGTGTATTAACCAATGAATAACAATAATAATAATAATAATAATAATGTGGTGTTTATTGTATAGTGTGTATAGATCCATAGCAGAGGTCATCGTCTAGTGAGGCTAACTAACCCAATGACTTTCCTTGTACACAAACCATCACGTACAGTCACAGTCCAAAGTCCTGCAACAGGTAAATGAAAACAGTGAACCATTTGAGTGAATATTATGAACCAATTACAGGGGACCAAACACCTAAAATTATTATATGTATTTGGCATTCATTTTTTTTTTTTTCGAGACCGTTCCCATTCGCAGGTCTTGCAGGACATAATTATTGACCATGACTGTACACCATCACGCACGGGTCATCCATCAAGCACGAGTCATTCATCACGCACGAGTCATTCATCACGCACGAGTCATCCATCATGCACGAGTCATTCCTATTCATCTATACAAGCCTCTCACCTGTCTCTCCCGTGGTGACGTAAGCTGCGTCTGACTGGGGCCCACGACCAATTTTGTTGACGGCCAGCACGTGGAACTCATACTCGGTGAAGGGGGTCAGGCCTGTGTGTGGGAGAAGAGAAGTTGTATGGTATTAAAAGAGGGGATATATCGTATTAAAACACACACACACAATACAATAAAATTACACACAAACACACACAAATACTCTTTCTTGTTGACATGGAACTCATACTCGGTGAAGGGGGTCAGGCCTGTGTTTGGGAGAAGAGGGGATGCATGATATTAATACACTCTAAAGTCTAAACACTCTTTCTTTAAGCTAATCTAAAGTCTCAGGATAAAACTGAATTCGTACTCAGTGTAGGGCTAAGATTACATTTACAAGTGGGGTGAGAAGTGGATGTATATATGGTATTAAAACTCACTCTATACACTCTTTCTTTGGGCAAATATTAGTGCATAGGGTTAGAACAAAATTAATAACTTTAAAACATTGGGTTGTGACAGAACACGTACTCGGTGATGAGGGTCAGGCCTGGGGGATGGGAAGAGAGAGAATGTATGGTATTAAGGACCCTGTGATGTATATAGTCAGATAATTGGAGGTAAATGAGTCCTTCAAATATTGTCACGAAACACCACCTATATGGAAGAAGCTTGTTTCGTGGCATAGTCAGGAGGAATTAGAAGTCTCCAATTCTCACACAGGGTCATTAAGGGGGTAATATACTTTTTGTATTGTACATTAGAGTGTCTTTATTCCTCCAAAGTATGCCAGGAATCAGGACCAGGTCTTCAACAACAAAAATATATACTGATGTCCTTGTGTTGCTTGGAATAGTTTGAAGGAATCATTTGCTCCACATTTACCAACACTGTATTACCCCCTTAACAACAAGAAAAGGAACACACACACACACACACACACACACACACACACAACACTGCACTAAAATATCCGAGCTATATATATATAAAAAAAATAAAATCTAAAAATATATATAATAAAAACACTAAGATTCTTTTGGTGCGGTGCGATGGTAAAAATTCATCAGCAATGTCAAACAACAAAACAGGGAAGAAAAAAAGTATATATAAACGTCAAAGTAAATAAAAAAATCAAAGTAAATAAAAATGTCAAACTACACAAAACGGAAAAAAAAATGTTCAAGGTGTCAATGAGGTGGGTATAATCCTTGAAAATAATAATAATAATAATTATAATAATAATAAAACCTAGGGAAGCCTGTGATGACCCCCTTTTTTTTTAATATGTTCCGACACTGGACATAGGCTTCATCAAGCCCGTTACCCTGGCCCTGGTCAACTGCTACTCACACACACACACGTTACGACTTCCGAACTGGTACCCAGCCACAGAGTGATGGAAGTGAGGGCAATTCCCAAATACTGCAACTGTTATGGTACAGCCATGGCTGATAATGCTGGACCAGGGTTCAAGGAGTGTTAGAGAGCAACTGAACAGAGTTCGAAAAAGTGAGTCTTCTAAACCTCTCTCAACGTTGAGGATTGTATGCAAAATTCACTTGTTCGAACTCTGTTCAGTTGCTCTCCAACACTCCTTGGACTCTGGTCCACCACTATCAGCCATGGCTGTACAAGTGAGGGTGCTTTGCGACGTTCGGTGGCCTTATAGTTAGTGCCTGAAACTCAAATCGGAAGAGTAAATATTCTCAGGCCCTCACCTGAGAGGATCATCTCCCGACCTATAAATTTCGAGTCCAGAACACTAACCACTCAGCCACCTCCCCTAATCTGTATAATTTGAATTTTCGAGACATTTGAGAAGCTGAACGTAGCAAAATGGAGGATGAAGGATGAATGAAATGTGTCGAGTTTAATAGCCCGAGTGAACTGAACGAAGGATGAAGGATGAAGGAAATTTGTGAACTGAACAGAGGATGAAGGAAATGGGTGGGATGGGGTGGGGAGGAGGTGAACTTGTGCTGTGCTGTGAGTGAGTGAATGAACGCGTGCTGTGAGTGAGAGAGTGAGTCAACATGGAGTGAGTGAGTGAGTCAACATGGAGTGAGTCAACATGGAGTGAGTGAGTGAGTCAACATGGAATGAGTGAGTGAGTGAGTCAACATGGAATGAGTGAGTGAGTCAACATGAAATGAGTGAGTCAATATGGAGTGAGTCAACATGCAGTGAGTGAGTCAACATGGAATGAGTGAGTGAGTGAGTCAACATGGAGTGAGTGAGTGAGTGAGTAAGTGAGTCAACATGGAGCTTCATTAACCTCGTGTACTGGTGTTGGTTCGTCTTCATTTTTACCTCGTCAACTTGGTAATGATTACATCTTGCTCTGTTCACTTCTACTACTACCAACACCAAGCCTACCTGCCTACCTACCTATTTGCCTGCCTACCTACCTGTCTGCTTCTCTTCTGCCTACCTACCTGTCTATCTATCTAGCCACCTGCCTACCTGTCTATTTACCTGCCTACCTGTCTGCCTCTCGACCTGCCTATTTATTTACCTGTCTGCCTACCTGTCCCTCTACCTGCCTACCTGTCTGTTTCTCTGCCTACCTGCCTACCTACCTACCTACCTGTCTGCCTCTCTGTACCAGTCCTCTAAGGCTTTAACTCGTTCAGGATCTGATACAATACCTTAGTCTGGAGTTGTAGTCGTAGTAGTTGTTGTTGTTGTTGTGGTGGTTGTGGTATTAGGTAGCGAGCTCGGCGTAGTGGTGTTCTTAGGTAAAGTGACTGCACAAGTTTCTTTAGGCTTAATTTATTTATACATACTTATCTCTATACAGGGAATTATATTTAATGCCTTGTCCTATATGCCTGTGTCTCTCTCTTATGGAGACAGGTTATAGCCCTGGGAGTCAGTTTAGGAAATCCTGCATATTAGTTAACCTTCACTGCTTATATACATTCTCTATTGGGAGAATGAAAGGGGGTGGAGTTGTATTTAAGCTCCACCCAATTCTCCTCTCTCTCTTTCTCTTGCTTTCTCTCCCTTTCTCTCTCTTTCCTACTTTCTCACCCTCTCTCTCTCTCTCTTTGTTTGTAATGAGATGACAGGTAAATAGATGAGCTCAGAGGGGAGAAGGAGACCCTCCTTGTGGTTTGGAGAGGGGAGTTGTTTATGTTGTTTCAAGTGGGGCAGCTGTGGTGTTACCCTCCTCTACAGTACTGTACATCGCTCTATCACGCTACCTGCCTGGCCCTCCAGGCATTAAAGCTTTATTTAATAGAAGGCCAGTTCACAATGTTGGTAGGGTTCATAATAAGGAAGATATTAACAATGAAGACATGTATAGTAACCTAAAATAGACATTAAGACATAGGCACATCTTGTACATAAATGAACATAGATAGTATCATTAATACATGAATATTAATACATTGTCACATAAAAATCATCTTAAAATTAATGTGTTTAGCTAGGTGCTTGTTATTGTGTGTATATAAGCTACCCTATGCTAAAGGTTCACACATTAATAAGGGGGCCGTGTTGCTAGGCTGTGAAATAACAGTCCTATTCTTTTCAATACAACATAATTCAGTATACCTCGATAGTTCGTTCTTATACAATACATAAATATGATAGTACATGGCAGAAAGATAAGACAGTGGATAATAAACATTGGTACTCAGTTTTATTTTTTTTTCAATATATGGAGGAATCAAATTATATAATAAGGATGATTGAAGCCTATTCTCCTTAAATAACATAATAGTTGCACTTTTTCCGCAACAACTGATAATGAGGAGATGTTAAACAAGTCGACTTTAAATGAAATATGTTGAAAGGTGGAAAAGATTATGTCATGTTGTCAAGCACGTTTATGTTTATTAGGCAAGGTAACGATCCCCTTGGATCGTATTTCCTATGAGTCCGTTTCTTTATAGTAGCCTGTAACCATACCATGTGTAGGGTGATTAGGGTAAATTAATGTTAATTGTGTATCAGCAGGTAAGTATAGATAGTGGAAATTAAAATTGATGATGAAAAGAGATATTGATTAGTAATAGATATGAATGTACATGCATATAGGGCTTGATTAGTATTACTTTGATTCCAAGCAAGTGGAGATTTTGCATCCTTAGGAGATTTATATGCAACTTAAATGCAAAGAAATATGCAAGACAAACATATATGAAGATATGCAACATGGCACTTGAAGTGTTGTGTGTCACTGATGACATCCTCACTAAGTATAATACTTATTGGATGAAAATCGAATGTGAAAGGATTACTTCCATTTTCATAGGGAATTGGTGAAGTACGTAGCTTGGGAAAAACATTTTATCTTTTATGTGAATAATAATGGGATTATGATCTTGTAGTAATATACTACGCATGAATGTATAATAATATACCAAGTAGGTGTATGAAGATAATAAGTAAGATGGTATTTCATCATTGATTATACCATTATATTTCGTAGCTGTTGGAGTGGTAATAATTGTGAGTTGATCTTACCTTAATCGCAGTAAATATTCTCTTAAGAAATAAATGGTTGTCATTTCTCTCTGTTCCTCACCTGCAATTCATTTCCTGCTAATTCACAGAAATAAATAGAAGCCTAAAACATGATATATTATTCCATATATGTAGTTCTTTTCATTCGTTGATCATGTAAAGTTATATAAATCGTATTTAATTTCTGTGCAATGATTTGCACTCTAATACAGTATATACCTGTTACTTTATCTTATCTTGATTTGCAACGGCTTGTCCCGCAACCTTTTTATTTATGGGATAATGCTTGTATATTACTATCTAAGCCTTACCAAATAGTGTTGATGAAATTCCGCTTAAAATATCCCAATCACGCTCTGGGCTGTGATGATGGTTCTAAGCCATTATTTTTGTTTGTATAATAAGCGAGCAATATTATTTGAGTCGCTGAATTCCTTCCTAGGGCGCCCAATGGTGAAAGGACACCTTAGAATATAATACATGTAAATTGGGAACTTCATTTGTGTGATACCTGTCAAACAAAACTAGTGTATCATTAAATACCTTATCTGTACACACTGCTCAATGGCAGAAAATTTATGTAATAAGTCAGATACCTTATAAAAATTAATGATAATATCGTTCTTCCCCAATATTTTATTATTTCCTTTTTCTTTTCAACTGTTTGATAAAATTGTAAACGAGAGCTCTCAGAATGTAGACGTCATCTTTATCCGCTTGATGCATTCGTCGGAGCTAATAGGCGCCGCGAGTATAAACACGAAAACCGTTGTATAGGTTGATGTGGGCCACATCCGTAAGAAAAATTATTATATATCATTGGAAACCGATCGGAGTTTTTGTTTATAATTGTTTATATTATTATCATCAATAGTAGGGATAAAATTACTAGGAAGAGGAATTGTTAATGTTCAAGAGATATTGATTGGTTTCATTGTGGATGTTGGGTTTTGCGCGCTTTTACCAATTTCTTTATTCTCTTTACATAAACAATATCAACCGCCTGGTAAAATTATGCATTATTATAGGTTTATTACCTACTAAAGAAGTGTGAAGATTCGATCGGGTACCCGTTATCACTTGGAGTGAACATATTGAGTTATTTGTTTTATTATGTCGGCGATTACGCAATATTTCCATGCAAGCTCATAATTTGTTTTGTTATGTTGGCAATCACGCATTATTTTCATGCAATCTCATAATTTGTTTTGTTATATTGGCTATCATGCATTATTTTCATGCAATCTCATAATTTGTTTTGTTATATTGGCTATCATGCATTATTTTCATGCAAGCTCATAATTTGTTTTGTTATATTGGCTATCATGCATTATTTTCATGCAAGCTCATAATTTGTTTTGTTATATTGGCAATCACGCATTATTTTCATGCAAGCTCATAATTTGTTTTGTTATATTGGCTATCATGCATTATTTTCATGCAAGCTCATAATTTGTTTTGTTATGTCCTGATGAAATTGTTGAAATGCAACTCACTGTCGTTCAGTGTAGTTGTCCACGTTGTAACATGGATTCCGTGTGGCAATTTTATATCATATGAAAGACGTATCCATACGCCATATAGTATTTCATGTGGAGTTTTTCCCTTTATTTCCGTATTTTGTAGTGTTTATTGACCGACATATCGATGCAGTCTTCCCATGTGGAGGGATTTTCCTTGTTTCTTTTGCCACGAAGTACTTCTAGTATTTGTACGGTGCTGCCGTTTTGTTAACCCATTAAATGCTGGGAGATATGGTAATATAAACGTTTGCTTAATGTCGTAGACATCAGATACCTTTTATAATATCGAGACATGTATATGGTCATATGAAGTTGGTTTTTATATATATGTGCACTTACCTTTGCGGTTTTTATCATAGTGTTGCTGCCACCAAATATCTAGAAAATGGTTAACCATTGGTAATACCTTATTTGCGTCCTGATTCGGAATTGGTAAGGAAAGTAGATCTATTCCTACTACGTTCCATGATTCGTCCAGGATTAGGGATTCCCGTCATGGAACAGATCCAAATGTATGGCCTTTATTTGCATTGTCTGCTTCGCACTGAGCGATATATGTGTTTCATCATCTACCCTTAGTTTATGCTAATGGTGTATTGTATGGAGAGTGGTCAGGTACCTATCTCTCCCAGGATGCCTTGCTGCTGTATTATGATATAAGGGTAATTAATACTGAGGGAATCATTATTTGTTGTATCACTATTTGATTGTTTTTTCGTCACGTTTCCTAAGTTTTCTGTAAATAATATCATCATGAAGGGAAAATATGTTTAAGTGACTGGGTAATTTTGGGCCATTATTTTCATCCTCAGTTTTTAATGAATATTTTATTACATTCATCATAGAATTGTTTGCTAATGTTTACGAACCGCATTAAGGTCAAAGTCCATGGGTGTCCTCGGAACTAAAAGGACAAGATGACTGTTTAAGGGATCTACTACTTTATTAATCGTCCTAAAAGATAGTTAATATCAATATGCGGGAGAAATTTCTGAATTGTTAGACATTATCTGGCTAATTTTCCCGTTAGGGTTTGAGGTTATAGTAAGCCACGGATCGTTTGATAATTTGCGAAAACATGTAAAGGATAGCCTAATATGATTTCTCTAAAAGTACGAAGTGCCCATAATATTGCTTTAAGTTTCCTGTTTTGTTACAGAGTAACGAGTAATCTGCGTACTTAATATTCTCTAAGCATAAGTACATACCTGACATAGACCCATTGCTACCTCTTACATAAGTACAGCGCCGTAGCCTACTGAGGAAGCATCTGTACACTCCATAAAAGACAATGAATATTTGGGAACGTAAGAATTGAAGCTTACATTAATTAACCTTTAATGATTCAAAGCTTAGCTGTTTTTCTGGCATCCATACAAAATTTGTATCTTTCTCGAGGGGATTATTTAGGTGTTTAGTTACTTGGGAAAATACTTTACAAAGATTCTATATAAGAACATAAGACCAAGAATGATTTTATGTTAGTAACATTTATTTAGAATAGTGAATACTCTCATTGCTCGTATTTTATCAGATTGTGTATGGAGCACAGGGGCGGTTAAATGGATAACCTAAAATGATAGTTCCTGGTCAGAAACTGAGACATAGACACTTTAAGTTTGAGTCCTACCTAATGTAATCTCTGTATAACCTTCTTTATAGTTACTTAGTATGAAAATAATCAAATCGTTGAGATTAGCGATGACTACGTTATTAATAAAACCAATACGAAAATTGATCATATGCTGAAATGTGGATGAAGCATTACATAAACCAAATGGTCTACGAATGTATTCATAATAACCATGGGAAGTATTAAATGTTGTAATGGGTTGAATTTTATCATCTAATGTTACTTGCCAGTTTCCACTGACCAAGTCTAATGTGGAGAATATCATAGGTTTTGTTTCACCAATGTTAGACAAAACATCTTAAAGGAGGGAGGGAATATTTATCTTTAAGTGTAGCATTATTTAATTTTCTGCAATCAATGACTGGCCTAAAATCACCATTATTTGTTTCTTGAAACCAAAACATTGGGCTGTTAAAATGGGAATTAGAATTCTTAATAATGCCTTCATCCATCATTTCATTTAATATTTCGTTTACAACTTTCTGTGTACTATGCAGTACGGTAGTCTATATGCTCGAGTAAATGGGTTAAGGAGATATTAGAGTAATGGTATATTTTTTTTTTTTTCTAATAATTCACCAGGTAGGGCAATCGCATTTTAATATGTGGCTAGTATAGTGATGAGATTATCACGATAAAGTGGAAAATCGCGTCCACTGACCAAATTTCTAAGTTGCTCCCTTACGACTATCTATTTATATCCTTCGGTAAGAACCGATACAATATTTCCTTGTGGTATTGGTCTAACTTCCATCTGTACAGATCACATAGATATGTTCCTTTCTTTACATGAATATTGGTAAATGGTTTATGAATATCAGTGACATTTTCACTGTTTACATTAGTTAAGTAAATTAATCCATGGTTATATATTATTTTACTAGTTCTATTAAGGATAGAACGGTAGTTTGTGGCTGTACATGAGATGGAAGATGTACCTTCAATTTATGGACGAAATTTGGAGTTAATATATTTTTATATGCAGCAATGGCCTTTATGATAATGGGGTTATTTCCCTCATTTTCAATACGTATAGGGTTAACATTACCTGGACTTATATAGTTTGGCCTGGACAATCCTGTATTGGAATACATTAATTCCTAAAATGTATATTTATGTTTAGGGTTTATTATTATAGTTTGTTTAATAAGGTATGATAAACCTAGTTTATAATTTCGTATTATATAAAATTCATTATGAATATGGTTAGTTCCCTTGGCTAACCGTACAGGAAGGGTTAGTTTCCCTAAGACCTGTAATTTATTGCCTGTCATGGTTGACCATTCTATGTCACCTGTTCAATCTTGGTTTATAAATGCTGCTGGGGGCCTAATTTGCTCAATTTGTTAAAGGAATTATCCGATAACAAGGAAACTGCGGCGCCTGTGTCTATCATTAAGGGGGTGTTACTATGTGATACTAGGACAGGGAATTATAGTATATTATTGGTAAATGCGACGACAGGGCCTACAGTTATATTTTCGGTACGTTTTAATATTGTGGCGGTCTCGTTTCATGCATCATGTTTCGATTGTGCCAGTCCCGTTTCATTTTGTTAAGGATCATGCATTCATCTAAGGAATGCGACTTTGACTCATGTAAATGACTGTATTTATGATTACTTTCGTTACAGTGTTTGCAACGTTTTCCCTGTGATTCCCCTTGAGTAGGTGTGGCATCAAAATTAAAAATCTTCGTACCCTTGGATTGAGTAATCTGTAATTCACGAAGTATGATACGAGATTCCTTCGAATTTAAAGCTAGAGACCCTGATAGTGCAAGTGCTTTTGCTGGTTCACTTGTATTTATTTTGTCCGCCTTAGTTTTAATTATTCTCTGAACCCATGATAATGAATGATGTAGTTTACCATCCCCAAAAACATCAATAAGTGACTGTCTGAATGTAGCATATGACGTTAAATTCTGTGGATTATCTCCCGTATAGTACTTTGAATAATTGTGGGTGGGTAAAATTCTCATTGCTTGCATAGTAGATTTAGTGGGGTTAGAAGTTGTTAGAAGAGCAGAGACAGTCGGAGATTGTGGAGGAGTAGCCATTGTTGGAGAAAATACAGGTTAATATAGTATACCAGATAGAGGCTTTAATGGGGGTAAGGTTTGGAGAAAGAAAGGAATGTACTCGAATGTGTTGGAACCACAAACGAAACTTAGGGAGGTAGAGGAATCTAGCTTGGAGGCTAGTAAATCATTATCAGGGATATTCGAAGTTAGTTATGATACCTTTGGATTAATGGGGGATTATATCTTTACTTTTGTTTTAATTTGGCACTTGTTTTCTGTTGTCTGGGCTGTTAGTGAGGAACCTATTTTCTAACATGTTCGTGGACAAATGAAAAATAATGTAATGTAACATGTAATGTGTACCTACTTTAGTTGACTGTAGTTGCAACGACGATGACGACGAGTGGAAGTTTTGTTGGGGCGTTGCCTGACGAGGAGACGATGTGGTGAAGGGGCGACGACCGTGAAGTGACGAAGCGATGATTAGTTAGCTCGCACACTAACACACTAACAGTCGTAATTGGAGTGAAGATGATGAACGTTGACTTGTCTTTTACGAGAGAATTTACGTATAAGGAGGCGTCAGCGTGGAGGTGATGGAGTGATGGCGTTGTCCTTACGAAAGCATTTACGTAACAGGATCGCCGTAGTGATGAAGTGATGATTGTTTGTAGTGAAGTAGATGAGGTTCTCCGTAGGTCAGTTGCAATTATGTTAAAGCAGGTGTTTCTTGTAGGTGAAGAATTTGTGGTTTATCTCCCTCGTTAGAGGTCGTAAGATTACCCACTGAAGAAATTACTTGAGAGAATTTACAAGCAGATTCCTTCAACTTGTCCTTGAACTATGTTAGTCACTGTACTCCCGTGAAGTCTTTACCTTGCAACTTGCTTTGTTGCAAAACACCGCTGCCATCAAAATGTACCAGTCCTCTAAGGCTTTAACTCGTTCAGGATCTGATACAATACCTTAGTCTGGAGTTGTAGTCGTAGTAGTTGTTGTTGTTGTTGTGGTGGTTGTGGTATTAGGTAGCGAGCTCGGCGTAGTGGTGTTCTTAGGTAAAGTGACTGCACAAGTTTCTTTAGGCTTAATTTATTTATACATACTTATCTCTATACAGGGAATTATATTTAATGCCTTGTCCTATATGCCTGTGTCTCTCTCTTATGGAGACAGGTTATAGCCCTGGGAGTCAGTTTAGGAAATCCTGCATATTAGTTAACCTTCACTGCTTATATACATTCTCTATTGGGAGAATGAAAGGGGGTGGAGTTGTATTTAAGCTCCACCCAATTCTCCTCTCTCTCTTTCTCTTGCTTTCTCTCCCTTTCTCTCTCTTTCCTACTTTCTCACCCTCTCTCTCTCTCTCTTTGTTTGTAATGAGATGACAGGTAAATAGATGAGCTCAGAGGGGAGAAGGAGACCCTCCTTGTGGTTTGGAGAGGGGAGTTGTTTATGTTGTTTCAAGTGGGGCAGCTGTGGTGTTACCCTCCTCTACAGTACTGTACATCTCAACCTTCCTTCCAATCTACCTGCCTACTTGTCTGCCTCTCGACCTACCTTCTATTCTACCTGCCTAACTGCCTATCTACCTACCTATCTGTCTGCCTACCTGCCTGCCAACCTGCTCCACCTGCCTCTTACCTACCTTCCAACCTGCCTATCTGGTCCACCAACCTGCCTACCTACCTGCCTGCCTGCCAACCTGCTCCACCTGTTTGCCTACCTGCCTACTAACCTGCTCCACCTGTTTGCCTACCTGCCTTCTAACCTGCCTACCTGCTCCACCTACCTACCTGCCAACCTGCTTCACCTAACTACAAATCTATCAACCTGCCTGCCTACCTTCCCACCTACCTGCCTGCATACCTGTCTGCCCGTTTGTCTGTCTGTCTGTCTCCTACCTGTCTACCTGCCTACCTACTCATCCTACCTACCTGCCTATCTACCTGCCTGTCTACCTATCTATCTGCTTGCTTTCTCGCCAGCTTACCCACCTGCCTATCCACCTGCTTCTTGAACTACATATCCGTTCCATTCTTATGTCTACTACCTGCCTAACCTTTTCATGGGATAGACACCAAACAAATAAACAGTAAAGAAAACATTACCCACTCATGACTGTGCATGGAAAAAATGAACAAGAACGAATCCCTATACTCCATATCCAAACAATGCCCATACACAAACAAAGCAAGTACACATTTCATTAAGGAGGGATACTGCCATGAAATCCTTCCCCATATACTGTATAGTGGGTTTGGGAAAGAGTGCCACTATACCTGTATTTGTGTATATTATTTCGAATGGTTTGCCTGCCAATGTGTGTGTCTCTCTGATGACTGTGTTTGACAGTGATTGTTTGTTTGTTCAACTTTCACACAACGAACTCTCTGTCTGACTGCCATGGTATAATAAATACAGCCTCTGTGTGTGTGTGTGTGTGTGTGTGTGTGTGTGTGTGTGTGTGTGTGTGTGTGTGTGTGTGTGTGTGTGTGTGTGTGTGTGTGTGTGTGTGTGTGTGTGTGTGTGTGTGTGTGTGTGTGTGTGTGTGTGTGTGTGTGTGTGTGTGTGTGTGTGTGTGTGTGTGTGTGTGTGTGTGTGTGTGTGTGTGTGTGTGTGTGTGTGTGTGTGTGTGTGTGTGTGTGTGTGTGTGTGTGTGTGTGTGTGTGTGTGTGTGTGTGTGTGTGTGTGTGTGTGTGTGTGTGTGTGTGTGTGTGTGTGTGTGTGTGTGTGTGTGTGTGTGTGTGTGTGTGTGTGTGTGTGTGTGTGTGTGTGTGTGTGTGTGTGTGTGTGTGTGTGTGTGTGTGTGTGTGTGTGTGTGTGTGTGTGTGTGTGTGTGTGTGTGTGTGTGTGTGTGTGTGTGTGTGTGTGTGTGTGTGTGTGTGTGTGTGTGTGTGTGTGTGTGTGTGTGTGTGTGTGTGTGTGTGTGTGTGTGTGTGTGTGTGTGTGTGTGTGTGTGTGTGTGTGTGTGTGTGTGTGTGTGTGTGTGTGTGTGTGTGTGTGTGTGTGTGTGTGTGTGTGTGTGTGTGTGTGTGTGTGTGTGTGTGTGTGTGTGTGTGTGTGTGTGTGTGTGTGTGTGTGTGTGTGTGTGTGTGTGTGTGTGTGTGTGTGTGTGTGTGTGTGTGTGTGTGTGTGTGTGTGTGTGTGTGTGTGTGTGTGTGTGTGTGTGTGTGTGTGTGTGTGTGTGTGTGTGTGTGTGTGTGTGTGTGTGTGTGTGTGTGTGTGTGTGTGTGTGTGTGTGTGTGTGTGTGTGTGTGTGTGTGTGTGTGTGTGTGTGTGTGTGTGTGTGTGTGTGTGTGTGTGTGTGTGTGTGTGTGTGTGTGTGTGTGTGTGTGTGTGTGTGTGTGTGTGTGTGTGTGTGTGTGTGTGTGTGTGTGTGTGTGTGTGTGTGTGTGTGTGTGTGTGTGTGTGTGTGTGTGTGTGTGTGTGTGTGTGTGTGTGTGTGTGTGTGTGTGTGTGTGTGTGTGTGTGTGTGTGTGTGTGTGTGTGTGTGTGTGTGTGTGTGTGTGTGTGTGTGTGTGTGTGTGTGTGTGTGTGTGTGTGTGTGTGTGTGTGTGTGTGTGTGTGTGTGTGTGTGTGTGTGTGTGTGTGTGTGTGTGTGTGTGTGTGTGTGTGTGTGTGTGTGTGTGTGTGTGTGTGTGTGTGTGTGTGTGTGTGTGTGTGTGTGTGTGTGTGTGTGTGTGTGTGTGTGTGTGTGTGTGTGTGTGTGTGTGTGTGTGTGTGTGTGTGTGTGTGTGTGTGTGTGTGTGTGTGTGTGTGTGTGTGTGTGTGTGTGTGTGTGTGTGTGTGTGTGTGTGTGTGTGTGTGTGTGTGTGTGTGTGTGTGTGTGTGTGTGTGTGTGTGTGTGTGTGTGTGTGTGTGTGTGTGTGTGTGTGTGTGTGTGTGTGTGTGTGTGTGTGTGTGTGTGTGTGTGTGTGTGTGTGTGTGTGTGTGTGTGTGTGTGTGTGTGTGTGTGTGTGTGTGTGTGTGTGTGTGTGTGTGTGTGTGTGTGTGTGTGTGTGTGTGTGTGTGTGTGTGTGTGTGTGTGTGTGTGTGTGTGTGTGTGTGTGTGTGTGTGTGTGTGTGTGTGTGTGTGTGTGTGTGTGTGTGTGTGTGTGTGTGTGTGTGTGTGTGTGTGTGTGTGTGTGTGTGTGTGTGTGTGTGTGTGTGTGTGTGTGTGTGTGTGTGTGTGTGTGTGTGTGTGTGTGTGTGTGTGTGTGTGTGTGTGTGTGTGTGTGTGTGTGTGTGTGTGTGTGTGTGTGTGTGTGTGTGTGTGTGTGTGTGTGTGTGTGTGTGTGTGTGTGTGTGTGTGTGTGTGTGTGTGTGTGTGTGTGTGTGTGTGTGTGTGTGTGTGTGTGTGTGTGTGTGTGTGTGTGTGTGTGTGTGTGTGTGTGTGTGTGTGTGTGTGTGTGTGTGTGTGTGTGTGTGTGTGTGTGTGTGTGTGTGTGTGTGTGTGTGTGTGTGTGTGTGTGTGTGTGTGTGTGTGTGTGTGTGTGTGTGTGTGTGTGTGTGTGTGTGTGTGTGTGTGTGTGTGTGTGTGTGTGTGTGTGTGTGTGTGTGTGTGTGTGTGTGTGTGTGTGTGTGTGTGTGTGTGTGTGTGTGTGTGTGTGTGTGTGTGTGTGTGTGTGTGTGTGTGTGTGTGTGTGTGTGTGTGTGTGTGTGTGTGTGTGTGTGTGTGTGTGTGTGTGTGTGTGTGTGTGTGTGTGTGTGTGTGTGTGTGTGTGTGTGTGTGTGTGTGTGTGTGTGTGTGTGTGTGTGTGTGTGTGTGTGTGTGTGTGTGTGTGTGTGTGTGTGTGTGTGTGTGTGTGTGTGTGTGTGTGTGTGTGTGTGTGTGTGTGTGTGTGTGTGTGTGTGTGTGTGTGTGTGTGTGTGTGTGTGTTGACAGGTGTCGTGGAGTAAAGACGTGTTACAATTAAGCTCCGATTCCCAGTGTTAATTCCCGTGTTAATATTCCCCATACAGACTTCCAAACGCTCATAAAGCTCCGTAAGTGGCAAAGGAACAAGTTGTCAGGTTCTGGATTTTTGGTGTAGCTGGACTTAGTCACAGTAACAGTGTATAATTGAAATTCCCAGGCTATACCCTCCATTCGACCCTGTTCCTGATGTTTGCGCATGCGCAGGTGAGCTGTGATGTCAACAGAAACAGCCTATAACTGCCGATAACCCCCCCCCCCTGCCTTCCCACCCCAGCCACCTGATCAGCTGACTAACCCCGACCCATATTCTTAATTCTAAACTGACACAATGTCACGTATTAATTTACCCCCTCCAGAGCAATCATGTGTTATATGCTCTAAACTCTGTGTTTTAGAATGCATAAAGTGCGAGACATGTGACAAATATCTCCATCCAAACTGTTCCAAATTACCAGCATATGCACTAGTCAATTGGTTCACGACTCGACATAAATACAAGTGTGAACTTTGTGTTCGTACCTCGATGAATGAAGAGGATTATGATCGAAAATTTGCTTTTGTCTCTAATCTTCTCCTCGTTGATGCGGGGGAGGCTATGGAGAATGAAAGCGAAAACAACAGTGATCAAGACGTTAGTGTGTGCAAGCAGCCGTTACAAGTAATAATTAACGCTGCCTCTGATAACTTACAAAATGATACTATAGAAAATGAAAATAGTAGTGAACAAGAATGTAGTGACACTGAGCAGTCACTACAAACGGCCTCGGTTGACCCTAACAAATCTAACCCCCCAGTCAATCCAACCTTGCCTTCTACCACAAACACCTCTAACTCTAACAATACATATAATAGTGTTAAAAATAGTGATGATAATAAGAAGATAAAAATCTGCAAATTTTATAAAACTCATTCCTGCATATATGGGCGCTCAGGAAAAAAGTGCAACTATGCTCACCCCAAAGTCTGCTACAAGTACAGAATTTATGGTCGGGACACAAAAAGGGGTTGCACATCTCAAACTTGCACCCACTATCATCCCGTTATATGCAAACATTCAGAAAAAGACAGACTTTGCTTATACCTAGAATGCCCTTATCTTCACCTAAAAGGCACTCGACGTTACCAACCACAACCCCCAACCACACCCACACCTACACCTACACCTACACCTACACACACTGACACTAATAAACTAGGTGGAACATACCCTACCACCACACACTCCCACACATATCACCAGCAGTCTACTAACCAACCTACCAGCCAATATCAACGCAACGATGACTCACAACATATTAACCAACATTTTTTATTCTCAGACATCCAAGAGATGAAGGCCCAACTAGCACAATTAATGAGGCTTTTGCCAATACAAAGGGACCAGAATTTCAGTTCACAACACCAACATCACCCAGTCCTCCTACCCAACATGGCCCACCCTCCACCGCTCCTCCAACGCCAGTATTAAATAACATATTAACAGCAAACATAGAAGGTCTGATTCCTTATAGATTCAAAGAAAAACTACCACTTATTAAGGAATTAATGACAGTTTCTCACGCCCTAATTGCATCCTTCACCGAGTCCCATCTAAACCATAATATCAAAGACGCGGAGGTACATATCAATAATTATAATATCATACGCACCGACCGCACTAACAGAAAGAAAGGTGGTGTCATTACATACATAAGAGAAGAACTTACACCCGATACCCAAGTTCTCTTTTCCAACTCAAACTCATATATTGAGGCCCAACTCATCTATATAAAGAAGTTAGACCTCATCTTCACCATCATTTATCGTCCACCAGACTGCCCCATCGAAGCCTTTCTCGAAACCATCAATGCCATTCGTGCTCTACTTGATATCTTTACTCCTCAACCTACGCTCATAATTACGGGAGATTTTAATCTACCAATTATAGATTGGTCCACGGACTCTATTAATGGAGGCTCATCCAGTGACCGATCCCAGGCACTCCATCTTCAATCTTTTGTCCAAGACTTTTTCCTTACCCAAGTAATTACAACTCCAACTCGTCAAAACAACATCCTTGACTTGTTTTTTACCAACAACGAGGACCTAATATACAACCATGATGTCATAATAACCAACCTGAGCGATCATAATTTGATCAAAATCACCACCAACATAAATTCTTCAGTGACAAAACCAAACTATACTAAAGTACCTGAATTACCTACCAACTTCTCTGACCTAAACTTTTTTAGTCAAGACGTGTCATGGGATGGTTTATGTGCATTCCTCAACTCAACTGACTGGTCCACCTCCCTTGACCACCTCAACCCTAACGAACAACTAGACCTAATACTCGACACTTTTCTAAAAGCCTCTATTCAAAATGTACCACCGAGGTCAAGCAGAAATACCAAGTCTTCAATAATACCAAAAGACAGAAGGCTTCTTATGAGAAAAAGAGGGAAATTAAGAAAGAAATTGAACACAACTACTAACAACGACAGATTTGAACAATTAACCGAGCAAATTTCAAGCATAAATGCAGCCCTGGTAGACTCCACCACATGCGAGCTTGCTCACAAAGAAGCAATGGCTGTGAAAAGCATCAAAGAAAACCCAAAATATTTCTATACATACGCCTTTAAGAAATCAAAAATAAAGACCCCTGTTGGTCCTCTCAAGGAAGGTGATAAGACAATAACTGACCCCCAAGAAATAAGTGATATAATAAGAAAACAATATGAAACAGTTTTTAGCATACCACTTCAAGAAAAAACTATCAATTGCCCAGTAGATTTCTTCATGTCTACAGACCATGTTAACCAAGACCAACAACTTCGCAACATCACCATTAACACCACTGACATAACTGACGCCATTAAAACTCTAAGCAACAACTCAGCGGCCGGCCCTGACCATATACCAGCAATCTTTCTCAAAAGATGTGCGGGTATGGTGGCAAAGCCACTCCTCATATTTTACCAAAACTCACTTGCAACCGGTATCGTGCCACAACTCCTCAGATCGGCGAAAATCACCCCAGTTTTTAAAGGGGGTTCGCGAGGTGAGGCAAAGAACTATAGGCCCATAGCTCTCACCTCGCACATCATCAAAGTACTTGAAAAAATAATAACCAAGAAAATCACTACATATCTCGAAGACTCAAACAAAATGAATGATGGACAACATGGTTTCAGGAGAGGTCGATCGTGTCTATCTCAACTCCTTGCACATCACGATCGACTCATCACTTCCCTTGAACTCAATACTATGATTGATGTAGTGTACCTTGACTTTTCAAAGGCTTTTGACAAGGTTGACCACGGGGTTCTGCTCCATAAGCTGCGCAACTTGGGAATCTCAGGTCAACTGGGTCTTTGGGTATCTGCATTTTTAACCAACAGAACCCAATTTGTTGCTGTCAGTGGAGCCATGTCGTGTGTATCGTCTGTTCTGAGTGGTGTTCCTCAAGGCTCTGTCCTGGGACCACTACTGTTTCTTGTCCACATCCACGACATAGACTCAAACATCACCAACTCCACTGTCACTTCTTTCGCTGATGACACGCGAATCACTAAAGTTATTAATACTAATGAAGATGCTGTCCTCCTACAAAATGATCTAGAGGAAATATATGAATGGGCCAACATCAATAACATGAAATTTAATAATAACAAATTCGACCATCTTAGATATTCAACAACACCAACCCAAATACCAAATGCTTCCTACGAAGCACCTGATGGCTCCATCATTGCTACCCAGCCCTATGTCAGAGACCTTGGTGTCTGCCTCTCAAACGACGCTACATTTTCATTGCACATTACCAATATAGTAAAAAAAGCACGTGGTCAACTGGGTTGGATACTCCGCACCTTCAAGACAAGAGACCCCTTTCCGATGTTGACCTTGTACAAATCGCTGGTTATCCCCTTGTTGGAATATTGCTGCCAGCTGTGGTCCCCTTGGAGACCTGGGATATCCAAGCACTCGAATCAGTACAAAGATCATTTACTTACCGCATATCAACTGTAAAAGATCTAAACTATTGGGGGCGAATCAATACCCTCAAACTCTACTCTCTGGAGCGGCGTAGAGAGCGATACCTGATTCTCTATGTCTGGAAGACAATGCGGGGCCTATGTTCCAATGACATAGACCTACGCTTCCACGAGCACCAACGACTAGGTCGACTCTGCAACATAGGTAGAGTTCACCCTCGGGCCCTTACAAGAGTGAAGACGCTGAAGAGCAATTCCTTTTCCATACGTGGTCCAGCGCTCTTCAACTCACTACCACGACACTTACGAGCCCTCACCAACGTCACCCTTGACCAATTTAAAGCAAGACTTGACCATTTCTACAAGATCTACCGGACGAGCCGCACCTCCCGCACTACCACTCCCGTGCCCCAACCAACTCAATAATAGACTGGTTGGCTCTTCGACGGGCGGACGGCGACTTCACTCACCCTGGGGAGGCGACCCATCGCGACCCCGGAGCACAGCACCGCGTCTAGCGGGGCTGACTGCTTCCAACTTCTTCACAGGATTCACAGGTGTGTGTGTGTGTGTGTGTGTGTGTGTGTGTGTGTGTGTGTGTGTGTGTGTGTGTGTGTGTGTGTGTGTGTGTTCTCTAACCAACCTACCTACTCGTCTGTCTGTCTGTCTGCTAGCAAGCGTGATGACTGACTGACTGACTGACTGACTGACTAACTAACTAACTAACTAACTAACTAACTAACTAACTAACTAACTAACTGACTGACTACCTTCCTGCCTGACTGACTACCACCTCCTCTCCCCTTTAATGAAATGCATTGTTCTCTGTTCTTTCCTCTTTCTTTGCTTCAACACACACTTTTTACATCTCATCTGGAGTTTGCCTTGCCTCCACTTGGTTTCTTTCATATCACTAATTCATTCTCCAATTTCTCGGTTTTCACTTTTCGTCTCAACTTGATATGAATGATCCTCTCTCTATTCTCAGGTTTCTGTTGTGTTCTCTCTCTCTCTCTCTCTCTCTCTCTCTCTCTCTCTCTCTCTCTCTCTCTCTCTCTCTCTCTCTCTCTCTCTCTCTCTTTAATCTAAAATAAATGAATAACCGGCACCCCCAGGTCATGTCTTTAACTCTATCGTCATCTTTAAGAATTATTTTACAGACAGACTAAAAAAGAGCTAGTTATCTGTTTTTTGAGAGAATTGGAATTTATGTAACCCTCTTAACAATGCAAGAAAACACATTCTCTACTTGTATACAGAAAAGTGGTCTGTTTTCTGACATAGTATGGAGGAATCAGAGACCTTCCATTTCACCAACAAAAGAATTTCCCCTTAAGATCATTCGCCACTTAGATCCTGAACTCGTCTCCTTTCTATCACTTTATGGACGAGACTTTGTAGAAAAATTGTTGACTCCTTTTGTTATTAAGGGTTTAGTACAGTGTTGGTAAATCTGGAGCAAATGATTCTTTCAAACTATTACAAGCAACAGGCCACCATTATTTTTGTTAATCTGGTCTCGTTTCCTGACAAACTTTGGAGGAACCATGACACTCTAATGCACCGAAAATACACTAACCCTTTAACGTATTTTTCCCAAGTTGAATTGTGGCGAGTAAAACCACGTGACATCAACAAAGGAACACAAGAATAGAAGAATTTTGGAAACTGCAGAAGGCTTGTTGTTCCAGTTCTTGGCAGCTCCTGATTCAGACCCATCCCTTTGAGTCCATGTATCAGTCTAACATCTTTTTAAAGCCATTCAGTTTTTATTTTTTTTTTTTTTTATTTTTTTTTTTTCATTTATTATCTATCTTGGAAGCTTGTTTCACTCGTCCACTATTCTATTCCTAAACCAGTGTCGTCCCATTTCGTGTCTATAAGAGTATTTCTCTAGTTTTAATCCTTTTGAGCGTGTTCTATTATGGCTACTTACTCTTAACACCTTGCTTCAATATCCTATGTTAAACCCTTTCATCTATTCTATTTAATTATCTATCTATCTATCCATTCACCCATCTATAAAATTTTATCGGAGACTTTGTAGAACAACATCTATACTGGCACCAACATAATTATTAAAGCAACTACAAGTAAATTATTTAAACAAAATGGAATTATGTACCTTACGCGTGACTCTCTGGACCAAAAATCACTACTACTAATATATTACTTTCTTATTTACCCATGTCTCATTTATAGTCAAGCTGTATGGAATCGTGACAGTAACGAGGCACTAATCCCCATAATAACAGTATAAAAACGGTCTGTACGAACAATTGAGGGACTTATTAGAACTCATGACCACACCAACAGTATACTTTTAGAGACCTCAGCATCTTAAAACTCACAGATATAATAACTATGACAAGCGCAACATTTGTATTTGAGTCGTTAAATGGCTTATTAGATAGCGATAACTATTTTAGTAATAACCATAACAATCCCTACCAGACTCGTAATCACTCCCACCTTTACCTATCTTTTCATTCATTCTTCAATCTAGTTATCGATCCACCCATCTATATCTATTTATCTATCTACCTATCCATCCATCCATCTATGTATATTTATTTATCTATCTATTAATTGACTGACCTGTCCATTCACCTATTATATATGTCTATCTATTCATATACTTATCTATTTATCTACACATACACCCAACTATATATATCTATCTATCCATCTATCTATCTATCTACCTACCCACGCACCACTCGTATTTGTCTATCTATCTATCCATCTATTTATCTGTCTACCTACCCACGCACAACTCGTATTTGTCTATCTATCTACCCACCTATCGTATTTATCCATCTATCCATCTATATATATATCTATCTACCCACGCACCAATCGTATTTGTCTATCTATCCATCTCTATCTATATATCTACCCACGCACCAATCGTATTTTTCTATCTATCTATCCATCTATTTACCTATCTAACTATCTTTCCATCCACCTATCGTATGTGTCTATCTATATACCGAGATTCCAAAGCACAAGACTTAGTTAAGGGGTTAATACACATTTGGCACACTAGAGCGCCTTGATTCCTCCAAAGTATGCCACGAAACACGACCAGATAAACGAAAATAATGTTGGCCTGTTACTTGCTTGCTTGCTTGAAAATTGTTTGGAGGAATCACATGCTACAAACTTGCAAACACTGTATACCTATCCCTTTTTTTTTTGGAGACAATGATTCCTCCAAAGTATTCCCAGCAACAACAGACCACCATTATTTCTATCAATCTGGTCCTGTTTTCTGGAATACTTTGGAGGAATCAAGACTCTTTAAGGGGGTGCGCGAATAGAGGGACAGGTTTGGGGGGGGGGAGGTTCAGGAGGGAGTAGGGGATTGGCATGGGGGGGTTTTGGGGGGTGCGGGAGTAGGGGGACAGGCATGGG